>JAOSLQ010004740.1:0-17673 GCA_025629905.1 Lorius lory | reverse complement strand
GGTTAGGACGTAGCGGCCGCGGCCCCTCAGGCGCGGGCCCGGCTCCTCACGGCCCCGGCTCCCCGCGGTGCCCGGCGGGGCTCTTGGGGCCGGAGGGGACGCCTCGCCTCTGCCCCTCCGTGGGTCGTTCTCGTCCTGGGATGTCTTCATGAGCGCCTCAGAGGACATTGCCTCAGTGGGAAGATGCCCCTTCGGGTGCATGCTGCTCCCACGGCTTGCAGTGACCTCTGGCAGGCGTAAAGGTTTTGTGGGGGGTTTCCCCCCCTCCTTCCATACAACTGCAGCGTGTGTGTGTGTGTGTGGAATAATGAGAATCATCGAATAAGAATCATACAATCAACCAGGTTGGAAAAGACCATTAAGCTCATGCAGTCCAACTGCTCCCCAGCACTGCCAAGGGCACCACTGACCCATATCGCTGGGGCCCTCATCTACACGGTGTGTGAACACTTGCAGGGACGGTGCCTCCACCACTGCCCTGAGCAGCCTGCTCCAATGCCTGAGCATGCTCTCTGGGAAGAAATGGTTCCTAATATCCAGTCTAAACCTCCCCTCGTGCAGCTTGAGGCTGTTTCCTCTTGTCCCATCACTTGTTACTTGGGAGAAGAGACCGACCCCACCTCACTCAGCCTCCTTTGAGGCAGTTGTAGGGAGCAATAAGGTCTCCCCTGAGCCTTCTCTTCTCCAGACTGATCCCCCCCAGGTCCTTCAGCTGTTCCCTGTCGGACTTGTGCCCCAGACCCTTCACCAGCTCCGTTGCCCTACCAGCTGACAGAATGGGTGATGCTGTTAGCAGCACACACCCCACACAGACCACATCACACTTCTGTGGCTCGGTTTGTGAGCTGGCTGTTCACTGGGGAGGAACCTCAGGAGGCACTCAGGAGTGGGTCTTTGACTTAAATGGGTTTGCCCATGAAGGAAAACAGAGAAAAAGGTCCATGGAAAGCTGAAATCTGACAGGCTGTGGATGGGTTTCCCAGTGGCTCAGAAGGAGGCACCAACAGAACTTGCTGTTGCAGTGGCAGAGGAGTCCAGACACTGGTGTAGCCACTGGGATCAGTGTGCTCAGCATTAACTGGGATTAGCATCCACCATGGGCAGTGATGTGGGATAGACTGGAAGCACCCTGCGAGGAGGAAGACTGTGGAGCGGGGCAGAGCCCAAGCCAAGGTGATTCAAAAGACACGTGTCAGTGTGGCCATAGTGGTGCTGCTCTCTGTGTGCCCTCAAGCTGCCTTCGGATGCCAGAGTGCAGAGCAGGTATGCCCATGCTAGGCAGGAGGAGGAACATGTCAGTCTCCCCTAGGGTAAGCAAGGCTCTGCTAGCCTGGGGTGGAAAGCATCTACAGTACATTTTCCTGCTGCACAAGACTTGCTGAATCTGCAGAGACAGGAGCACCTCTCCTCCCAGCAGCAGCACCCTGGAGGATAAAGAGGAATGCCTCTGCTTTCCAGCAAGCTTTTTGCTGCGTGTATGCTACATATGCAATGAATGTCCCACATTTCTTTTGGCTTACAGCTTGCCTTGCAGCTGACTCTGATAGAAAAAGTATTAGACCAGGACTTAAACCATAAGCAGAAGTGGACACAGCCCTCTCAGGGTGAAGCATGCAGATTGGCTGCCCATTAGCCCTCATTTGGCAGATTTGGGGGTTATTTCTAGGAGTCCATGAAAGGTCAATAAAAAGTCTGTCCTTCAAGGCCTTTCTTGAGCTCAGAGAACTGAAGAAGACACCTGGCTGCTGCACAACAAAGCTGCCTTTATTTCTGAGCCATTGTGGTGGCAACCGGGCTGCGTTAGAAAGGAGATGTGTAGGAAGTGTTCCCTGTGGGAATGCAGGTACCCCTGAGCAAGCTGGCAGGGGCCTCTTCCTCTTTGCTCCTTCCCAAGCTGAGGTCACTACAGCCTTTGGGCAGAGACTTCACATGAGCAGCAGCTCTGACAGAAGTTGTATCATCATCGCTGCCCCAGGTCACTGCCCTCTTGTCTGAATTGGTGCTTTACCTCTTCGTGTTGACTTGGCAGCCTCAGTAGGCTCCTGATGACACCCGAACTCCACACCATGATGGGGGACAGGAGTCTCAGCTGCTGTAGCATCAAGAGGAGGAGGTTCACGTGAACTTTACCTCCTCAGGTGTGCAAATGTAAACCAGCATCTTTGGGAAGGCCCACTCTGCTGTTACCCTGATCCACCTCCGCCCAGGCGTGCCCTTTGCAGAGCCCAAACGCATCCATCCCTTCTCAACCCCCACAGAGCCACAACACAGCTGGGTTTCCATAGCCATGCCTGTTGGTGTGCAGCACTCCTGCACAACCTAGGGATGCAACTTCAGCCCAGCCCTGCAAATCTAGAGGCAAATCTACCCTGAGAAAGCCTACATGGATTGAATTGTGTGTGGTATGTCTGTCTGGACAGCTGAGGGGTAAGTTCTGCTTGATGGAGAGAGACAGAGTGCGATGAAAGGCAGCAAGCAGGGCAAATGAAAGAAAATACGGGTTTACTCTGTGTGACTCTGTGAACTGTACTGCTGTGCTGCAGTGGAGCCAGGTCACAGTATCACCAAAAGACATGAAATACAGCAAGAACATTCAATACAACTGAAAATAAATTAGAGAGGTACAACTCAAACCAGTCACCAGCCAGTGGGAGGGAGAAGTTGATTCAATATCCAGTATAAACCGGGATAAACACCACTCCACCACTTCTTCCATCTTTCTTGGAAGCTTCTGCCCTGCCCAATTTGGGGTTGGAGCCACCAGAGCTGGCAGATCTTTGCTCTTACACAAATTGTCACCTCCATAGACCTCAGAGCAGCCTTCCAGCATCTGAAGGGGGCTACAAAGATGCTGGAGAGGGACTCTTCATCAGGGTCTGTAGTGATAGGACAAGGGGTGACGGGTTTAAGCTTAAACGGGGGAAGTTCAGGTTAGATATAAGGAAGAAATTCTTTATTGTGAGGGTGCTGAGGCACTGGCACAGGGTGCCCAAAGAAGCAGTAAATGCTCCATCCCTGGCAGTGTTCAAGGCCAGGTTGGACAGAGCCTTGGGTGCCATGGTTTAGTGTGAGGCACCCCTGCCCATGGCAGGGGAGTTGGAACTGGATGATCTTAAGGTCCTTTCCAATCCAAACCATTCTATGATTCTAGGCCTTTTTTTCTGTACCTTGCAAGAAAGGCAATCTAAGCAATGCGAAAGGTGCCCTGGGAGATAGAGGAAATCTGCTTTGGGAGATAACCAGAGGAGGAAGTACTATCTTTTCAATCAGTTTCATTTGTCTCATTGAAACTGTTTCACTTTAGTGTTCAGAGAGCAAAATCAGAGATAATTCACATTTTGTCCTCTGGCAGGTCCCTGGAGACCCATAAAGAAAATCAGGCCTTGGAAGAGGAAGATAGCTGTGCTCTGTTTAAGTCCCAGAGCTGAGGCATGCAGCTAATACCAAACATTACTGGTGGCTCTTATTCCTTGGGACTTTGTAAAGGGCAATTACAGAGCAACTAAGTCTGGACCAGCTGATTTGCCACTCAAGGATGTGAAGGATTTTCACCCAAAATCTTGAAAGAGCAAGAGCTGGGACTCTCCTCAGTGGCCAGACAGGGTAAGAGCTGGGTTTTGCAACAAGCAGACTGAATGGGGACCCGCACCAGGAATGTTTTCAAAGCAATTCAGCTTGGAATGCAGATTTCTGACCTGCTGCCAATATCGCAGTGGAAAATCTGTGCCCTGAGCAGCAGATAGGAAATTAAACTTCAGCTCCAATGCTGAGGGT
Organism: Lorius lory; assembly: GCA_025629905.1. Taxonomy (NCBI): domain Eukaryota; kingdom Metazoa; phylum Chordata; class Aves; order Psittaciformes; family Psittaculidae; genus Lorius; species Lorius lory. Next base: position 13,899 of record JAOSLQ010004740.1, on the reverse strand, counting down.
ATCATTTTCACCTCAGTGGTGAAGCTGCAGAAACCAGAGTCTCTAGAGAATGGGGAAATCCTTCCTAGCCCGCAAAGGGCTGTAACACCTCTCAGACCATTCGTCACTACTGGGGCAGCCTGGATTAACACCATCCTGTTGTTAATCCTGACATCCTAGGGGGGAGAGAATGAAGGTGTGATGTCGGTGAACAAGGAATCAACGTTGTGTGTTTCCAAAGATGAGGGTGCAGGTCTGCTTGGTCAGAGGTAATGCAATCACTTCAACCACGGGAGGAAAACCAAGGCTGAAGGAGAAAGGCAGCCTGTGAAAACCCTTTCCAAATGCCTAACTCTCCAGCTGTCCCCTCTCCAAGCTGAACATCTACATGACAAGGCCCAGCAGCCAAGTACCCTGTAGCTGGTAAAAAGAAGTATAAACATGAGGAGGCCTGGGACTGTAAGCTCAAGTAAGGTCAGAAGCTTCGGGGAAGAAGAGATCCCATGTTTCTTTGAAGACAGGAAGCCCTGAAAGCTCCCGTGTCTGAGATCAGGCAGGCATCTGCACCCCATCACTGGGGGGTTGTCTGCAGAAACCGGTGGATTTGGAAATCCATTCTCTGGACATCCCTGGAGCAACCCAAGAAGGCGGTGGATGGCTTCATGGGTTTTGGGGCCTGGAGGAACCACTGAGGTAATCAAACATGGCTCCTTACATAGCTGAGTACAGGACCTACATTCGTGCCTCCTGCTTCAATCTCGTCGTCTGCAACTGAGCTTCACAGAAAGAAATATCTCATCTCAGTTTAAAGGCTTCAGAAAAATCCACCCCTTTCTAAAATAAACCCTGTTGTAGAAGCTAACTACAGTCACCAAACATGAGTCACTGCAAAGAGGGACTCTCGAGCTTAAGCTTCCAAAGTGCTTTCTCAGGCTTTTTGCTCTTAGATAAACAAGTCCTTACTATGAGAGACCTTCCTGAGGACAAAACCAAGTCACCTTTTAATCTCAGGAGTGTGGCACAGCATGGCCACCCTCCTGGGTTATTCTGCACACAGCAGAAACCACACTGGTCTCATTGCAGGCAGGGAGAACTTGAGGACTTACTGAATGATGGCAGGCTGTAGTCATGGAACTCCACATTAACAGCAGATTCAAAGATTAAATTATCTTTCTCTATAATTAATTGTCAGATTTTAACCTAATCAAATCACAGGTGGAAGTGAGTGATTCCTGTGGCAAAAGCTACAGCCCTGCCATGGGGGCCAGTGCTGCAAAGCAGTAATGAAGGGTGCGAGCTTAGAAAATCAAGATCAAATCTATAGCGGTTTGGCTTCTGGGTGTCCTTTCTTACATGGCCTTACTATGCAGGTATAACCCAGGATCAGAAGCAACAATAACCTCTTAGTATCCATCATGGGTTTATGTGCAACAGAAGAGAAAAAGCATCTGCGAGATCTTTCCTTTCTGTCTCTTAATCCCGGCACCATGTGAGTTTTCCTAAGTATGGAGTTCTTGTGCACATAAAACCTTCACAAGCAGTCACTGTGTGTCTCAGCACCGACGCACCCAGCCCCTGCTCCTGCCTGGATGCTCACAGCACCAGACCTTCTCATGCCACCCTCTTCCCTCACACCTCTGCTGCCTGGTTCTCCCCTGCTTCGCTCCTCCATCGCCTTCGTCCTGTCTCCTCTCTCTGAAAGGGTGCACACATCTGGCTTGCCTTTATTGTGTGATAAATCTCACCCTGCATCTTGGGTTCATTTTCTGAAAGTTTTGAATGGTGTCTTGGAAATGCTGTTGGACAATAGGAGCTCTTTGAACCCAGGCCAGCTGGATGGGACTCCTCGCATTGCAGCTGACATGCAGGCTTTGGCGGTCTTTCTCAACTCTTTCCTCTCTTCTCCTTTCTTTATAGCATTTGAATTGCCCTCAAACTTTATTTTTGGAGTGGGCAATGCATTTCTGAATCTTTTCATCATTATATTATTATTAATTATGGTCATGACTGTTTCTCTTTCTGCTGGTGCTCCTGGGTGGATCTCTCCTCTCTCACTTAATGTCTTGGGTAAGACTACCTTGGCTGCAACCCACTTGAGCAGTGACTCAGAATCCCTGGCCTGCTCCCAGGAGAGATGCAAGAGTTTTGCCAGTTGGTTTATAAAGAGGCCATCGTTTTCCTCAGCTACTCTCTCACTCAGCAGAGCCGAGCTGGGTGGAAAAGCTCAGCTCTGTGGTTCCAGTGAGTCCATCCCTGGTGGACAGGCCATCCCTGGGGTGTTATGAAAGCAGAGCCCTGCTCCTTGCGGGTGCAACCAGGACAACTGCTGCACCAGGCAGAAGGATTCTCCCAGGGGGTCACTGCACTCAACTTCTCCATTCCCAAGCCCCCGAAGGATACAAAGAGAAGCAAGGCATGTGGGCAGGATGAGGCATTGAGGGAAGGAGTACTGTTGCCTAATGGCTCATCTCACAGCTACCCACATCTCTTGAGTCAGAGAATGGTGTACTCTGAAGCAGGCCCCTCGGATCACTGGGTTTGAGGTTTGCTTGCAGCAGTGGTACACTTCAGAGAAATCCCATCCTCATCCCCTGGACATCTCAGACCTTTCCAGAGAGTGGGAAGGTGAGAGCTGCTCTGTTTCTAAAGGCAGAAGGGGACCTATGGCTCTACTGTTTGCCACTCCACACATTGAATTTATGTAGTGAAGAAGATAACTTTGCTACTGCGTGGATCTTGTAACTTAAATATATTCAAACAGTGTGCTTTTATGGAGGTGGATGTGCAAACCCTCTTCATTTCATGTGCTGGGAAGGACCCAAGAAAAAAGAGATGGTTGATCTTGGTGAGGCATGGCTGTCTCCCACAGACGATGGAGGGAACACAAGTCTGGATCCTTCCCTGCACTGCCTTCTGGAAACAGCACTGAGTGATGGAGACAAGAAGATCACAGGACTTGGTGATGGTAGTGTCAGACCATGACCTCCCCAGCTCCCCTTCCCACCTGCTTCACAGGGTAGCTGAGTGTCCTCATGCTCTCTGGTGCTGGTGTTAGCAAGGGAGAAGGGCTGAGATCATCAGTTGCTTTTTACTGACATCTACCAAAAGGAGGAATAGGTCTTGGGCCAAGTAAAATTCTCCTTCCTCCTGTTCTGCCTCAACACCCACCAGGGCAGGGAAGTGGGACCCACAACTCTCTCTGTGTTGGTGCTGAAGCTGACTCCTGAGCTGAGCTCCAGCAGCAGTGCCAGGTAGAGGTGTCCCACTCTCTCCAAGCACAGCACCATGCAAACCACAGCCGGTTCCCCCTCCCTGGACAGCAGGCTCTGTGCCGGCAGGGTGGCATTGCTTCTGCAGCTTGAGGAATGCAAACTGCCCGAGCTGCTCTTGAGGATCTGCCAGGAAAAGTCCACAAATAGCAACAGGAAATCAAAATGCCCGCTCCAGACATGCACCAGATACGAAGCCATCCAGAGCAAGGAGAAAAATGCTGGATGATGGAGATTACATCATACTGTGGATAAACCTGTGAGCCCGTCCAGCTGGGGCCATGCCAACAGGTCCAGATGGCGCAGGAATGCTAACTGCATAGCTACCTCTCTCTTGTCTTTGCTTTCTATTCCCTCTTTCCTTCTCTATTCTCCATCCCTCCTGGCCTCCTTCCCTCTTTCCCTCTTTCCTTTCCCAGAATATAAATAAATAAATCCTCTGGCAACTCTGCATAATCCAATTTCATTGAATATCAGAAAGGCATCTGAGACCAGTGGATAGGGCACGGGTCTCTGACACTTACTCATAGGTATGGAGGCTGCTGGGCAACCTCATGGTACTCCATAGCTGCTGGGGTTGACATAGGAATGTGTGCCTTGATCCCACCTGGGACTTCAGCCCCTGGCTGCAAAGGAGGAGGTTGCTAAGGCTGCTCCCTTGGAGCCTGCAGCACTCAGGGAAATTAAGGAATGAGCATTGCTCCTGCTCTGCTGCCGCTCGCCCCAGCTGCTTACAGCTGCCACTGGCTGCAGTTACAAAGGGAGGCAGAAAACAGTTTCGCTCTCGCAGCTGGCAGCCTCTAGCTACCACCCTGGTACTAATTAGTGACAAAGAAAGGAGTGCAGCACCCTCTGTACTGTCCTCAGCCTTGACCAGAGCAGCATCTGGTACTCAACTCTCCAGCAGTGTGATAAAAACTGGGCTCAAAGACATGCAAGAGAAGAATGAAAGGTGTGTGTGCTCTGCCGGGTGCCAGAAACGGCTGCAGGCCTTTTGCTCATTATTTGATGCTAATCCAGCTGCTGGGCTGCTGCCAACTGTATCTGACAAATCCTGAAGAGCAAGAGAAGCTTCAGAGAATGGAAAAGCAACATTTGCATCACTCTTCCCAGTGGAGGATGGTGATACTAACTTTATAACGGGTCAGGCAGACTTAGTCTGGGGAAAAGGCACCTCCAAAGAGAAGGGGGAAGTGCAAAACCATGCACTGAGCAGCAGGAGGGACTGACACGGGACTTAAATACCCTGCTAGGGGACAGATAAAGCCATGGCACACTGGCACTTTCAGGGAATGACATCCTTCTTGGATACAAACCAGGTGAGACACAGTTTGGGAACTTGGCACAGCCCTGACCATGGGGCAGTTTGGGGCTCTCACAGGGCGCTCTCAGGGAGAACTTGGGGTTTGTGACCGGGCCAGGATGTGATTGTGCAGTGGAGGATGAGGTACCAGCACAGCCAAGTCACTGGATTTATAAAGCACAAACTGGTTTTCAGGAAGGCCCAAAGAGGTCAGACCAGCAACAGCATGGACCAAGTACTTTAAATCCTACTGCTGACCATTCAGACTGACACAGGAATATTACTCTGGATTAGCCTGAAGTATCTGAGGTCAGAATCAGACACATGCAGTCCCTAGGGATAAAGAACAGGAGAGGGGTGAAGGATAGCTGGCACATTGCTGGAGGATGGACCCACCAAACTTTTTTGGTGGTTTTTCAGATGCTGATATTTGAAAAGGTTCCAAATATCATGTACATCCACAAGGTCAGTCAAAGAGATTTCAATGTGGACCTTTCCCAGCAGATACCTAATAGTAAAACCCCACTTCAGTCTAACTCTTCATTAATCTGCTTCACCCACTGATGGCAGAGCCCCACATCAGTAAGAATAAGGGTGTGCACTATTTTATAGTAGCAAAACTGCATCACTGCAAGTAACATCCTGAGGATCACACATGGAAGAACAGGCAGAGCTGGGACTAAAATACAGTCCTCCCATTCCCAACATCCTCCCTGCACCACTGTCCATAAGGAAAGGAAAAAAAACACACAACAAAAACAAACCAACCCAACACCATTCAGTTGGCAATTCAATACCTGTGGCTCAACAGCACCTCATCTGCCACATTTGCTTGGAAAGAAGAGCCAGATTTCCAGCACTCCCTGGGCAAAGAGCTCTCGGATCGAGAGACTGAAAAGGCTTTGAAAGAAACCTTCTATCAACAGCCTTTACAAATGTCAGAGCTGGTTTCCTCCTGCCTGCCTTGCAGCCCCTCCCCTGGGGCAGCACTGAGCCCAGCCAGAAGCACCTGCCCAGCCCCTTCCTTCAACTGCCATGAGTTTACTGGACCCATTTAACATCAAGCTGCTCTGACATGCAACAATTAACTATCAGTGCTCTGGACCTAGGTCCTCTATCTTCATCCTGATCTCCCTTTTCCTTTCTGGATGGAAAAGCTCTCCTCCCATGAGAGGGAGGGCTGCAAATACTGCACTGAGGAGCAGGCTTGCAAGGTAGACCCTTGGCCAGTGGAGATGGGTTGTTCTTGAGCACTCATCCAGATGTACCACGGCATCAGGAGAAGAAGCCAGTGCCCCCCCAGCACAGGGGAAGCTCTTTGGGCATCAGTCTGTGGAAGCTCACCTGCAGGAGGGATGCTGACAATCCACTCTGAGTGTCCAAAACCAGCGCTGCATCCAGCTCCCTCCTGTGTAACGTGTTTGGTGTCAGGCCCAAGCTGTATTTCTCCTGCAGCCTTAGCTGCCAGGTTCTTCCTAAGGGAGCCCTGACATTACTGCTGCAGGGGAACTCCTGACACAGATCGCTGAAGCTGAACGTGTTACGTTGCGTCTATTCAAGGAAAAGTCTAAATGAGTTTTGAGCTTTGCTCTTCGGGTCAGCCAGGCTGCCCTAAACGAACATTTTTTCCTAATCAAGACAAAGTCACAGTGTGAAGGAGCCAAAAGCAACTTTGCTGAGGTAGTCAGGGGTGAGTTTCCTCTGGAACGGGCTGGACAGTGATTGTGATGAATGACCTCACATAAGGCATCACCTTTGAGCCCTAAAGATGGTACTAATTACCCCAGCACTGGTTTAAATTACATACTAGTTTGAGGGAGAGGAGCCATGCACATTGCTTCCATCCTGAACGAGGAATTGCTGTAATCCTAGAAAGTGAGAAGATAAAATAGGAAGAGAAAGAAAGGAGTGAAAGAGTCTGTGGATATCTGTGGTTCCAGCCTTCACGACATGTGTCAAGATCAGTGTCAAGTTGGACATTGACCAGAGCAGAGCAGCTCCACATGATTTCAAAGGCAGGAAACCCATGGAGAGATGTAAGAAAATAGGAATAAAAGGAGAAACGCAAAGAAAGAGAAGGTGGGTGAAGAAGTTAGAAAGGGGTGGGTGAGAGGGGAAGGCTGGAGCATTCAGGTCAGCTCAGGAGACTACGGGAAAGGAAAACCTTAAATGATGTGACCCTACAGGAAAGCAGAAGCAAGAACGAAATCACTTTCTTGATCAGCTGGGAATAAGTTGGATGTAAACACTGCCTGGAAGGTGTGTAGGGAGCAACTGGGTTGAAAGACACAGCCAGCCTTGCAGCATGCTACCTGCAGTCCCCTGCCACCCCAGCCATGACCTGTGCTCTTCACAACCCTTCAGCTATTTCTGATCTGAGGAACGAGGCAAAACATGCAGGCACCAACCCAGGAGAACACCCAACAACTCACAACACAAACTGAGCTCCAGAGACAGGAAAGAGTAAGAAAAGGGCTCCATGCAAGCACCCACCCTGTCCTATTGCCAGCCTGAAAACAGGGTCCTTAGCCAGGGGACACCAAGTGAAATAACAGCTGTATGCACAGAAGTCAACTGCTACAGCAGGACAACCATAGTGCCAGCATGGGTTTGGCTGAGAAATACAGCTTTGGTTCCACCCTTGCTCTCACTTCTCATCTCATGTGGAGACATGAAGTCCCAGCAGTGCAGATGTGTGAAGGAGGATAAATAGAGCCTCCAGCAGAAAGCTGGGGTTGGTGGGATGTAGTAACCTCAGATTGGCTGGAAGTGAGGACTAAGGCACTTGGCTCCTCCAAGAGCCACCTCTCCTGAAGAAGAGCAGTGCTGGCCACAAGGCTGCCTGTGAAGCATAGGTGATGGCATCACCTTGCCGCACAGACCTGGGATTTCCCTGGGAAATCTCCAAGCCAGATCAGGCTAAGAGACAGTTTTGGCCATTTCTTAGTCGAGCTATAACGACCTGCTTCACCCTCGGTGCCCAACCCGTTCCCCTGCAACTCTGCAGTGAGGAGAGGCTTTTGCAAACCATCTGGTTTCCTGCAGTGGACTGTCCACAACAGAAGCACAGCACACACGGTTCAGTGCAGTGACTCATCCCTGCCTTGAAATACACTCAGTCAGTCAGGTACACGTCAGTCTTGAGAATCAAATATTCAAATCCAGCACAATCCTACCTGTGGCTATGGGAAGAGGACGTGCCTTGTGGCCATCATAAAGACATCTCCAGAGAGCTGAGCGTTTTCATTCGCTGCCTTTAACACTGAGAATTCTTTAAATAGTAAAGAAGTAATGGACTAAATGCTGTTTACATGCTAGAGCCTTAAAACCTACAGGGAAGTGCTGAGACAAGGCAGGAAGGAGCAAGCACAGGAGTAGACCTTTCTCAGAGGAAGAACAGAAGTATGCTGCAGAGGTGTCAGCCTGGCCACATTCTGAACAGCGGGGCTGCAGCCATGGCTATGAAATCCCTATTTCCAAATTTCCCTTTAAGGGACTGCTGCAGAAAATGCTCTTCTTTCCAAATATCCCTCTCTAGCACAGACAGCTCTGTTTCAGGCTTCAGCGTGACCACCACAGCACCAGATGGGACCAGCACAGTGCCGGATGGGACCACACAGTAATGGATGGGACCAGCACAGCACAGGATGGGAGCAGCGCAGCACTAGATGGGCTCCTGGGCGGCAGCAGATACTGCATTGATGAACCCAGCACATGTCATGGGATTCAGAAACCACCAGACACTATGCACACATACTGGTACCAAGAGGAGGTTCAATAGGCCAGTCTCAGAAGCTTTCTACAATCTCATCTGTACAAATGAGACCTCAGGTTTCCTCCCCTCTGAAAGTGGCGATGGCACTGGATGGCTGCCTTATTCCACAGTGGATGTGGATCACCTGGCAGATACTGTACAAGACTTCAGCATCTCCCATCTGGTGCTGGTGACATCCTCCTTCAGGGGGAGTGGACTGTGTGCACAGATGTGCTTCCACCTCCTGCCAAGCCCTCCCTTTGTTTACTCTGCAGGCACTTCCCCAAAGTCTTTCCTGCTTCTCCCCACCAAGATGATGGCTCTCTCTCCACTGTTTAACCTTGCTTTGGACGCATGCGTTCCTGCCCTCCTGCTCTAAGTTGCAACCTCTCTCCTAGCTCTGGCCTCCCGGTGCAGTTAAAGGGTTCTCCCATGTCTGCCGAGATGAGCATTTAGGCCAATGGATCCCCAGCACATGCAGGCAGTTGCTCCACAGATGAAGGTTTTGATTTAGGAAGAGTATCCCAAATGTTTATCAGTTTCTTGGCAGCTATGGGAGGACATGGAAATGATCCCCAGCCTCCATGGGGAAGTACTGACCTAGAGCCTTCCAAAGGAAGTTCAAGTCTCTCCCTGTCTTCATTACCACAATGGAAATATGCTTTCTGGTGATAACCCTGCAGTGATGATGCTGTAGGCTCAGGGAACTTGTGCGTTCAACTCTGGTTTCATCCTGCTGTTAGCATTTCTGCAGGTGTAAGTACCACTTTGAGACAGTAAGGAACAGCATGGACATGAAATGGAGGAACCGTGAGATGGATCCAATAGACTTATGAAATAGGAAATCTGGGAACTATTATTTTAGGATTCATATTTTTGGCCGCACCAGGTCTCTCTGTGTCTGTGCTCCAGATCCCATGGGAATCTCTGACTGGCAAGCTCCAAGTAAAATGTAAAGAAAAAGGTCTTGCTTTACCCAGTACCTGGCTGCCTAAGCAGGGATGTGTCACTGACCAAGTTCACCAGGCATGGGAACAGAGGCCCAAAATGCTGCATGTGCTCCCATGAGGGATTACCATCAGTCCCAGGGACCCAGCCTCCCATTAGAGGAGAGGTTCCCTGTCTAGCAGCTGAAGAGATGAAGTGGATGATCACATCTGCCTGAGCTCTTCATCCTCCCTGTGTGTGGAGATGGCGAGAAGGAGCTTACGCAATATGAAACTCACTCAGACCAAAGGTTAGTCCAAGACATAAACACCACTTAAGTGCTATTTATGTCTCTGTTGTAGGCATAAGAGGAGTAGAAGTGTGTACAGGCTTCTTTCAAGAGTGATGGTCATCCATAGTGAATAGCCTCTCTTTATCTTCAGGGGAAGCTCTTATATGAGTTGTACCAGCACTGCTCACTACACACAGTCCTGCTACTCTCCTCCTTTCTTTTGGCCAGGACAATATTAAAGGGAAGCACACAGCAGACACTAAACCCAGTTTGCACTCAAGCAGCAGCCCATAGAGACAAGTAGTTTCCCATTCTGCTGTCCCCTCATGAGCTCCAGAAGATGCTGCTTGTCACATTGCCCAGGCATACAGGATCACACAGTGAGGGAGCACATCAGTGTGCATTCCCCAGGGAAGCTGGGTTAGCACTACTGAGACAGCCTGAATTGCCATTTTGCAGCTTCTAACAGTGAAGACCTCGACTAGCATGTAGGCTATTTTCTTGTCTTGATGTCTCTCTTTTAGGAGGTAAAGAAAATGCTTTGAAAAGCACAGAGTCAAAACAGAGCTGTGTTTGTATGAACACCCAAAGTCATCTTTGAAGATGTGTCTCCTACTATGAAATACAGAAATACAGTGAAGAAACAAACCCACAGGGGTACTGGGTTAAAAAGAAACACAGCTCCTGTTTGCTTGGTTTATTCTGGCTTCATTCTGACACCAGTAAAGAACAGAGGTGAATGTGACTCAAAAGATAAGGCTGTTGAAGAGTTTCACATCACTGATAAGAGCTGAGAGAGAAAGTAAGAGCTCTGAGTGCAGCTGTAATAGATCATAAGTGAAGAGATGGGTGCTGACAGGAACAGAAATGCTGGACTGGGCAGGAGACAGGCAGGTGAAATGGATAAGCAGGCACTGCATGGAGGGTCAGCTTCAGTTATGGCGGGTCCTTCTGGCAGAATAAGATGAGCAAAGTTGCCTAAGTTCAAAAGCAGTGTGTAGCATCCTGAGCAAAAGCAGACTGAGAATGCTGTTAGCAATCACTGTATGTAAGTGCTGTTAGCAGAGGTAAGTGAAGTAAAAGAAGCATTTTGTGTCCTTTGGAGATTTCCCCTCCAAGTGACTCTCCTTAAGATTCTCCCCCAAAATCCAAACCCAGTATATAATCACAGGCTCATGCAGGTTGGCTGGAAGCTCAGGAGGTCTCTAATCCAACCTCCTGCTCAGAGCAGGGCCAACACTAAAACCAGAGCCTCAGGGCTTTGTCCAGATACGTCTTGGAAACCTCCAGGACTGTGTCTGTGGGCAGCCTCATCCACTCCTAATTCTCCTTACAGTGAGAAATAGTTTCCTTATACCCAGTCTAAACCTTCCCCGTTCCAATTCATGACCACTCATCCTCCTGCCATGCACTTGTGGAAAGAGCCTGGCTCCATCTCTTCAGTAACTTCCTCACCAGTGCAGGCAGCTCCTGCTCCTCCTGAGCTGCCTCTCCTCCAGCTGAGCCAGGCTCCCTCAGAGGAGAAGCTCTCAGCCCCAGCTAGCTCAGTGCTCACCCCTCCATGCACTCAGATTTACCAGCATCTTCCTGTCCAGAGCTGGACACGGATTTGTGTTTCAGTTTTACAGTTGTCAGGAAAAGAGGGATAGTCCCTTCCTGCTGCCTGGCTACCACCACCCTGCTGCTGCGAGCTGCTGCCTTTGCTGCTGGGGCAGATGTGCTGGGTCAGTGCAGCCATCCCAAGGGTAGGAGTCAGTATTTGTCCGTGCTGAACTCCATGAGGCTTTTGTCAACCTATTCCTCCTCCTTCCCTTTGAATAGCAGCCCCACACTTATTCAAAGTATTTGTTTCAGTGTCAAGCACACAGACCTCTTTGAGGACACATCTACAGACCTGCCTTCATTACTTCTTTGCCACAATTTAGATGAACAATACAAAGAACCATTTTTAAAAGACCAAGATGACTCATTAGGAGTGCTAATGTTCAGGAAAGGAGAGTAGGTTAGAGACATTGAATCTTGTCCCAAAGGAGCACAGCCTCTGCAGCGAAGGTCCATCCATCTTTTCTTTCTGCTTCCTTTCTGAACAGAAGAGATTAACCTCAGACTAAGTCTCATACTGGCATTTTATGACCAAAATTCCTGGCCTGCTCCAAGCAGAAAATGCTTGAACAATATCTGGAAAAGTTTGCCCATCTTTGAAGCAAAGGCACTGGCAACTTTGTGAGCTATTGTGCACGGTGATGCTTTGCACAGTTCCATGCAAAAAGAGCTTCTCAACACATCTCAAGATCCCAGGAGATCTGCTGGGTTTAGTAAGAAAAATGTAAGTGTATTCCTTCCCCCCACGTTGTCATGCAGAGGGAGAACAAAGAGGGTGATGTATTACGTTCTGGCTCCTGGATCACCAACAGATTTGGTAGGCGAGAAGCGGCTACAGAATCCCTTCTCTTTTATCATCTGCAAGAAGAGAAAGCATCAGCTTGGCTTTCACACTCCAGCAGCAGTTTGTGGGGCTGGCGGTTGGGGAAAAACCCACACAAAGAATTAATAATCCTTTGTACTTGTAAACTGAGCACAACAACGCCTGAGTCACTGAACCCAGTTAACATGAAGGCAAGGGCAGGCTACTTCCAGAAGCGGCGAAAGGCCGGTTAAATGAGGCAGGACAGAGCCAGCCGGCACACGGGCACCTCACACTTCAAACACACTATCCTGGCAGGTAGCACCAGATGGCACTCTTACACAGAAGCTCCTTTTCACAGGGTCTGCTCGCAGGCAGAAGTTGTGTTGAAGCTATAAAGAGATACCACCTCTATTGGTTAGGGGCTCCCTGGCTTCTGACTGCAGCCCACCTTGCACCCAGGTAAAAGGGTTGGTGCCCATACGTACGATTCTCACTTTGCTAAGGGAATAAATGGTCCTGGCATGAAGCACTTTGTATCAGCACAGCTTCATCCATGCTGGATGTATATGGAAGTAGGGAAAGCACAAGTCTCCTACCAACAGGTCTCTCAGATATAGGCAGACAAGGCCTCAAGTGCCCAGTCCGGGCTGACATGCCCTTGGAAGCCCTGCAGGACACAGTGGGACTCTGCCTGTACAGCCCAACTGGAGTCAGTCCTTAAGGCATGGAGGGATCTTGGAAATAAGGAGCTGGCAAGGTTTCTGGGAGATGGGGCTGCAGAATCTCTTTCCCAGAGCCACTGTGTCTCCACACCCCAACTGTGGTGCACTGAACCTTGATGCGCATTCTGCACCTCCACTGTCTCCTCCACAAGGGAGGCAGCATAAAAGGCTTTAGATATCTGTTGGGCAGCAAAGCAGAAATGGGTTCATCAGCTGTTTGATGGCTACAGCCCTCCTCTCCCCGTCCCCTGCTTCTGTGTGCTGGTGCTGGCATCTCCCCTGCTCCTGGTCTAAAGGTGGTCACCGGAGTCACTCCTAGCACTACAGTGGGATCGCTGAAGGGGAGTGACAAGCCATGGCTAAAGCCTGTGTCCCACTGCCCCACGGCTGCGGCTGCTCAAAGGCTGCCCGGGTCCCCCCTTCTGCCTCCGGGCTGGGTCCTGTGGTAGAGAGGCTGCAGGATTCGCAGCACAGCCTCCCACAGGGAGCTCAGGCAGGGCAGCAAAAAGCCTCTCGGGGGCAGAGCTGCTGGTCTGGGGACTCGCCTGACTCCTCGGAGACTCTGGGCAGCTTCCCGAGAGGTGAACAATGCTCCTTTGGTTCCTTGGGACTGGCAACACATTTTCCTCCGAAGTCACTCTCCCCCCTCACCCTTCTCTCCAAAGTAAATCAGCCCAGCCCCAGCGCCAAGCAGGAGATGCTTCGTCTCCAAACGCCGCTCTAAGGGAAAGTTAGAAGCAGACGGGAGCGGAGGCGCTGAGCCCGGAGCAATCCCGACGGCACCGGCCGTGCCCCCGAGCAGAGCCGGGCAGGTTGTTCCCTCCCCGCTCGGGACCGCTCGCTTCGCCCCCAGCCGTCACCCACAGAATCACAGAACCAACGAGATCGGAAAAGACCTTTAAGATCATCGAGCCCCAACAAACCGCGTTGTAAGAGGAAAACCCCGTGGTTCCGCGGCAGGACACCGGCTGTGTGCGGACACCCCGCGCACCCCACGCTCAGGGACGGGACCCCAGCGCACGCAGCCCCGGCGTGTCCCGTCCCCGCTGGGACGGACACGGAGGACAGGGGGGTGCCGGGCTGCCGGCGGGCCCTTACCACATTGCTGAGGAAGTCCGCCTCGCTGAAGTCGCTGAGGTCGAGGAAGCCGGTGCCGGCGGCGGGGAAGAGCCGCTCGGCAGGGAAGGGCTCCAGGATACTGTCCATGGTGCCCGCGGCTCGGCCGCCCGCCGCGCTCCGCCGGGCT
>JAOSLQ010004739.1:44237-66552 GCA_025629905.1 Lorius lory | reverse complement strand
TGCTGGCCTTGCATCCTGCTTACTTTGCCCACCCTGACCTCAGAGAAGAGAGATTTTGTTTATGTTTTATCTTATTCACATTTTACTATATTTTATTTTTCATTTAAAAGCTATCCAGCAGTTTATCAGTTGAAGTAGAAGGCAGTCTTATACACCAATACTTGCTCATGTAAACATGCTGATCGGCTGAAGCATCAACGCTAAGCTTGAGTGCTACATCATTTGATCAATGACCTGTGTGTACTTCAGCACACCTACATTTGCAGGTGGGCATTTAGTAGCTCCCACTGTTATATCCGGTTGTTAGGTACACTTAAAAATGGGAGATATCTTTTAATGTGTAATTTACTAGGTAAACGGTCCTGTAATACTCTGTGCTAAAGAAGCAAGTGAAAAGAAACTGGGTGATAGCACCATTTCTAGATGTTACTAGTGGTAACATAGTAATAATATTAGTCATAATTGTAAACTGTAGAGGACCTATAACCTTTTCTAAGTACTCAGCAAAACCCTAAGTTACTGCTGGTCAGTTAAAAGCAGTTTGGTGTTTAATAGTGGTTTATTATTATTTTCAGACTGATGACTGGGGAGTTACCTGGGGCAACTTGCAGTTGTCCCGGCAGAATTGAAGCAGCCTGTGGTAAAGATGAATAGAGTGAGGCTCATCCAGCAGAGGAGCTCAGCATATGATGGAGAGCTTGCCCAGGGCCTGAAAGAGGAGATCAGGATGGATGTGGGGTATTATGAAACAGCAGATGTCAAAGGGACAAAGCAGAGGGTTAAAACAAAAGGAGTCAGGCATGAGAGAGTGATGGCCATGTGGAAATCCAGCTATGAAACCAAAGTAGAATAACATGAGCCAAGCATCAAAGGAAAGCAGGTAGGTAGTAAAGAGAGCAGCCGGCAGCTAGGTTTATTTCTAGCCTCTTGGCCTGCATGAGACATCACACTTGAAGTGTGCCTGATAGCCAGAGGACCTGACAGCTTTAGCTGTAGCTCCTTTGTATCCAACTGTTGTGATATATGTGCTCAGTTCTCTGGTCTGGTGCCTTGCCTGCCATCAAGAGGGTGATGCATTTCAAGATATTTTGGGTAAATAATTTTTAAGTCAATGTAACCCACCAATTCCCAAGATTTCAAGACAGTTGGGTGCAGTGGTGAACGTACCATTGTTCTGCTGGCTGCTCTTCCCACTTGGGAAGAAAATTTCATCTTTGTTCTACTTAGTGCTGTGCTGGCAAGCACTTGTGAGCAGGCTGTAATTCGCAGGGCAATGGGACAGAAAATGAAGCAACCTGCTCAGTGGCCCAAGAGCAGACTCTGTTTCTGGGGCTGTATTTTGTTATTGATCTCCCTGGGCAGGCTCTTAACAGCAGGGATTTGCCACTGAAACAGCAAGGGTTTGCCACCTCTTTGCTCCCTAATGCAGGTGAAAAGGAGATGTTCAGCTTTGCGTCCAGTTTTTAGAGTGAGAAGCAAAAGGCATAAGCAACAAATGATACACAAGCTCCCTTTCAGG
Organism: Lorius lory; assembly: GCA_025629905.1. Taxonomy (NCBI): domain Eukaryota; kingdom Metazoa; phylum Chordata; class Aves; order Psittaciformes; family Psittaculidae; genus Lorius; species Lorius lory. The sequence goes on along the minus strand of JAOSLQ010004739.1, from coordinate 65,033 downwards.
GTTTCACGAGACAGGTATTTTCTATAAGATGTCCTACATCTGCTCACAGGAGCATGGGAAGCCTACAATTCTGGGTCCTAATTTAGCTGCGCTAATGACATACCAGACCAGCAGCAGCCTAAACAGTTTTTCGTGGTGTGGCTGTCTTTGGGGGTTGCTTCATGTCTGGGCTTTTTACAGAGCCTGAGGAAGTGAAGTAGCCAACACCAGGTGAAAAGTGGTAAAAGGCAGATGATTAATTTCTGCACTCCTTTGCAGCTCACAGTCTGAATTCCTTCCCGATGGGCTGGGCTCAGTGCAGCCCAGTTTATGGTCATTTCAGAGCATTTGTCTGGAAGTGCCAATAACTATCCGGTTAAATTTTAGGTGTCTTCTTCTTCTTTTTTTTTTTTTACCACAAATTAAGGGACTCCAGTTATGGTAATGAATAAAAAGACAGAGCTGGAGCCTTGGGGGGGCCGTGTAGCAATGCAAATCTCATTGCAGAGGGACAGAGGCAGCAGGCAGGATTGCATCTTACCCCGAGTTGGATCGATGGCAGTTCTGCCTGCTACTGTCACTGTTCACTCCCTGTAAAGAGATGAGGGTGTTAAAAAAATTATATAATAGGATAGAGAAATCAAGGGTTATGACTGTGGTTGTTTCATTGCCATGGTAAAATGAAGGAAGGACATTTGATACTTCTTTTTTTTTTTCAACTTTTTTTATTTCTCCCTTAAGAAAAGTTGTGGCAAATGTTACCAAAATAGTTTCAGTTTCTGTCAGATTTGCAAGTCATGTACGCTGTGCTTAGATAAAAGGTTGATAATGGCTTAGCAGTATTTTTTTGTTAAAACATATGCTCATTAAAAAATGGTTAAAGTGATTCATCTTGGTTAAAGTGATTCATCTTTGTTGTACAGCATTCAAAAGGCTAGGGAGATCAATAACTCCCCTTAGCCTCAGGGAAGGTTTAATGTTGTGCTTGAGGAGGACTCAAGTCCTTAAATGCCTGTCTAGAGTGGCCTCCACTTTAGGACCATTTTGAGGCTTAGAGAAGCTCTATATATTGAAAAAGGAGGCTGTGGCCTTATGTAGGGTTACAAAAACCCCAGCTGTTCTTCTGAACACATTTGTCTATTTTCAGCGCCAAAAGACAAATGTATTGTTTCCTCTGTACTTTTATAAGAAGCCTTGTGTCCTTTAAAAACTCAGTAGGAAGGAGGTTGTGGTTAACTGACTTAATTAACAGGGATGGAAACCTGAGTGGTTCAGTGTGTCCGTTCTTGCTGGAATGACTTACAGGTTTGACTCATGGGGTTTTGTTCCCAAACACAAGGCATGTTTGTTCCAGCAACATACTTGAGTGCAGTAATGGGGGGTTTGCATGTGGTTGGTGCCGCAGTGCAGCAGATGGAACAGTAACTTCACAGAGAAGTTACCTCAATAACCTGTAGTCTTTAGGGTATAAGGCCCTTCTGAGAGTGTGTACAGATTTACATATCAAAAATAGTAGTGTATAGGGTCCTTTTAATGCTTTGGAACTACTACATACAATTCTGTTTCTAAATGATTTAATTACAGGTTAATGAAGTAAAGGACTTGGATACCGTGTTACATGCAGAAATAACCTTTCTCTGTTCTTGATGCTGCGCATAGACCTTTTCCATTTGCAATGGTATTCACATATTCAGGACTGAAATCTCCATTATCCATGCCTTGAGAGTAGGGCAGATTACATTATAATCCTTCCAAAGATAATGAGGTGACTGTTGTTGCATTTCAAAACAGTATGACCAAGATGAGCATTTGATCCAGCAGCTACATTCCTCCAGAAGTACTAAGGTACTTGCAGCTATTTGGTATTGAGCTATTTTGTCCCTCAATTGAGAAATAAATAGGTCAGGCAAGGCCTTTGAAAGGAATCTAATAGATACATCTCATACTTGCAGAGAAGCGTGAAACTCTACTGCTAAAATGAAATTGGGCTCATGAAAGGCCACAGTTATCTTTTAAAGTAAGATTTTTGCATGTCTGAAGAGTAAATATTGCATTAAAGGTAAGGTTAGAGTCTGTTTTACTGATAATATTACAAGTTTTCTTCTTTTCTCCAGATTATGATATAGCTTTGTGCAAGCTAAGCAGCCAGCCTGCTAGATATGACTTTTGCTTTATTGCTGTATAGTGACATGCCAAACTAGTCAGGCATCAAGTAGTAAGTACGTGAAGAACCATGAGCTGCCACAATAACAAGAAAATACTTTTTATTATTTTATTGGTGGCTTTTAAGTCCTGCCATCAGTTTTTCAGAAACTATTGTGTGACATGGATAACAATCACAAGTTGGCTATACAACAAAGCTAATTTGCCTGTATAAGCACAATCACTTACAAATTTGAGAAAGGGTCTAAAAAGGACTCCATATATCTTTAAATATATATAGATAACCATGTAGATAGATGCATAGATATCTATGCATGTGTATCTATATATATTTACACATAGATATATGAAGCATTTATAACCATACTTTGCTTCATACTAAGTTTCCACCGGAAGTGCCTTCCACTGAATGTGGTGTCACATGAACAAGTGATTTTATATACGGCAAAATGCACAGGGTGGAAACCTCTGGTGGAGAGAAAAGTTTAAATGCACCCTCGGAGCTGGCAGCTAAAGCAAACCAAAAGCTTCCCCCACTGTCTTACAGCTGGTATACTTTAAGAGGTGCTCATCCTTTCCCTTGAAGCTCCTTGCCTGCTTCAGCCCCATATGGTGCTAAATTACAGTACCTTCTGAAGTGAGGTTTGCATGCTGCTGTGGTAACAAGAATTGGCAAGTCAATCACCATTTCAGACATTCGCTGTTCCTCATGCCCCACTACCAGTTCGTTCAGAGATGCCATTGCCACAGCAAGCCCCTCCTCTGGCCACCCTTCAGCTGCACCAAGGGCAGCCCAGCCATGCCTGGGTTTCATTAAAGAAGTGAAATTGGAAGAATTGCTGAATTGTAAAGTCCCTCATTCAAGATAGGCTTGTGAGGCACCCCTGACCTTGTTAATACCTTTGGTATATCTCAGCTAACCTGTTGTGAGCTGGTGTGTGAACCTGCAGCTACCTTCTTCCTGGTCCGTTATCTTAAGAGCTCATGAAGAGGAGCAAGGGGCTGCCTTACACCCTGTGACCCAACCTTTGACAGCCTATAGCCCAGACCCCTGGGTCAGGACACTTCCCAAATGTGTCATGTTAACACAGCTGCAGCAAGGACCAGCTGGCTCTAGGCCAGGGGACATCTGGCTTTGTGGGTGGCATGCAGTGATAGTGCTACCCTGCCCCTGGGCAGCGGATGCAGCCAGGCAGAGGTGGTCCCAGTTTACTCTGAGCTTGCTCTGAGACACTCCTCTGGGCCACTTCCACTGGAGTAATTAATAAATAAGTGATGGTGTTATTGCGTGGAATGGTTTAGGTCTGGGAAGCTGAGGAAGTCCTTGCTGACTATTGGGATGTACTTGTATTTGGTTAAATAGAGGCCTGGAGGATGTTTGTCATTGAATAACACAGCAGAAAGGAATGCAGGAAAAACACTTTTTTACAAGTTCAGGACATGGTCTGCAGCTTGTTACATTCCTGCTCTCACAGGAGCTCCACACTGAGAAAATGGTTTAAGGGAACCGTCCCATTGGGCTCCTGCAGGAAGGCCTGGAACAATGGCCAACACAGGAAGGATATCACAGGTGGATACAGCACATCTGTGCCAAGGTGCAATGGCAGAAGAGAAGTCACCATGGCTCCAGTGGACACCAGATGTTTTATGGCTTTTCAGTATGTTTTGAAAAGCATCCCATGGATGATTGCAGAGCTGAGGAATAAGACTAGTGGCAGACTGTGTTAATACTTCGAGCTTTACATAGTAAAGGTGGTGTTTTGTAGCCTCTTCACTTTGAAGGTGCGGACTGAAAGAGGCTGAAGTGAAAAGTGGGGTGGAGATTACCTCTGCTCTTGGGAGACCAGGATTGAAGGTTTAGGGCAAGGCTGAAGAAAAAGCTGATGCAAGTGGTTAGAGAGTGGGATTTTGAGAGAATAAGGCGTTTCTCAGGAGCACTGAGCCGATGGGCTCTCCAGGCACAGCAACTGCAGGGCAGCAGTGGTGGGGACAAGGCAAATCTGTGCCCGGTGATGGGAGTGTTGCAGCAGCTGGACCTTAGGGGTCAAGTTTTCATCCTCTAAGCTCATCCTAGGAGCCTACCCCAACCCAACAGAGCTGCTGAAAGCCTCCATGTATTCCTGCCAGAGCATCAGTCAATGCAGAAAACAGCTCAGGCTTTTGAAGCATTCGTCAGAGAAGCAAGATTGTGTACCAGAACAGATAAGTCATAGGCAAGAGGGAAACCAAAAGAACTTTTCAGGCATGTAAGACTGATAGGAAATCAGCCTTATGACTGGGCAAGGACACGTTTATCACACATACACTGTCGTGGTTCTGCTAGTGGTAAAAGTCATTTTATGGGCAGCACGGTACTAGTGACTTACAGGGTTTCGTTCTCCACAGCTGATATTTACTTATCCTATTTCACAAGTATCAAAAATACTTTAATGTCAGAAAAGTAAATAAAACCTTACCACAAAGTGTAAGGATGAACAATGCTAAATATCACTGGCTTTTGCCACTAGTATTACGTATCACATTTAGGAGACTAGTTCCAGATGTAATTGGTATGGGAGCCTGGAGCAGATGGCCTAATGCACTGGCCTTTGCCAGTGGGTTATAAGCTTGATGCAATCATGAATATGTAGTAAGGTAGCAGGCATGTCACCCTTCTGAGGGCTGAAAAGATCTTGGCTAAATCCCAGCAAGACATGAGGGAAAACGCAGGAGCAGATTTCAACATGATAAAAATTGAGACCCTTCCTTCTGTTACTTAAAACATTTTCTCTGATATAGGACAACAATGACTTGGAAATAATATATGCATCTTTACTAAGGGTTCTGAATTATTCCTGTGTTATTTCTGTCTGATTTAAATTGGTTGAATAGCTATGGGATCATTCTGCTGTTACTTTGGTGTTTGCAAGCTTTCAGATTCACTGCATATGCCCTTGTGCTTGTATTTATATTTGTGATTCTCCCAAAGTTTTGCAGGACATAGCAAATCTCCAAGGATTGTTATTCATTACTTAAAACCCACTGAACTGAAATCCAAATTCCATCCATTCACTGCTGGCCATTATTTATTTTCCATTCATAAACTTTCATCAAGTAGCACCAGGCAGCATTCAGGCATTGCAGCAGCCAAGAGTGAAGTAAGCCATTCACAAACACGTTGCAGGCTGATAGTCACCCGCAGACACTGGTTGGTGAATCATACTGAGCAGTGAATACTCCCTGAACATCAGGATCCTTTCACATGCTGAAGGAAGTGCTGCAATTTTACTCATCTGATCTGAACATTGCTCTGTGGAGGCTTTCATCCCAGCTTGCTTCTTTTTACAATAATTCAGGGATGTATTGTGAAATCTGGAATTCTGCTAAATTCAAGCAAACTTCTTGCTGAGTATGACATTTAGGATCTTAATTCTGAAAGAAGATATGTCAAATATATGCCTATATAGCAACACTCTAAAATGTGAATTTACATGGGGTTGCAAGAAGAATCCTACACATGAGTAATACAGGGCTGTGCTGAGACAATGCAGGAGCATGCACACTGCAGCTGTAAAAGTGGAAGGGAGACTACAGCTCCACAGTGTTTTCCTGTCACCTCTGCAGCCTTGTAAGCTCATTTGTGAGTGAAGTGCGGAGTTAACAGCTAAGGACAAAAGATGTTGCCTGTGGGTGAATCTTACCATGATAATTATAATGTGACTTTTGCCTGGATAATGGCAAGTGCCAGGGAGGAAGTGAGGAAAGAGAGAAATCTCTTCACTATAAATATTTCTTGCTGAAAATATCCTGGAAGAAACGTTTCCGGGTGTCTCAGAGCAACAGTGTTGGTATTGCTTAGATGGTAGTGACACCCTGTGGTACCAGCCGCTGGTGCAGCCCTCGGCGGTGGTTTCTTCAGGAAGTCGTCCTGAACAAAAAAAACAAACAAACAGGGATGTTTTTAATTCACCTTCCCAGACCACATCCTCCTTCCTCCCCGAGTGCCTTTGCACTAAGCAGGATGTACCTTTCTGGATTTAAATGTCCTGGAAGTAGTTACTGCCTCTTTCTGAGCATTTGTGTAGTGCCTGCGTGGTGAGTCTCTCTGTTTTGACTCACGTCTCTTGCCTTTATAGTGGGAGGAATCAGCTGTAGTAATAAACCATTATCACATCGCAGTGCACCTTTGCTATACAACTCAGTGAAAATGCTTGCTGTCATTCCGTTTGCCCTGCTGAGCAATGAATGCTGATGGTTGGAAGGGACAGTGCTCATCTGGGTATTTTCTCTCTTCCAGGGGGTTCACGAGTCAAAAGGCGTGACTGAAGATTATCTGAAACTGGAATCCCTAATCCAGAAAGTCGTTTCTCCTTACTTGGGCACATATGGCCTGTATTCCAGTGATGGACCCTTCACGCACTCTTCCTGTATCTTGGGTAAGAATAACAGAGGCTTGATTTGACACAGCACTGGGGGCTTCACCAAAACATTGGTCCACACAGTGCCAGGGCCCACACAAGTGGAGACTGCCAGTAGTAGCTCAATATGGTCAGGCTCCTTTTCTAAGGTCATGCTCTTTGCAATGTGCAAAGCCACAGTGGAACTTTACAGAGGCAGAAAATGAAAATGGATCATCATAACAGTGCTCATAAATGAATGTGATTCTGGAGTGTGTTTAGCATTTCCTTTTAGTGGGAGAGCCTTAACACAGAATGCTTTATGAATGGTGAGAGGAAGAAGCAAGAAGCCATTTCTAGGGCACTGAGTAGTACCTGTTCATTAGTGCTCAAAGATCATACAAGACTGTTTAAAACAGGAAATAGAGTAGGAATTTGTCTTAGAGAAGACTAACGGATAAGCCTTCAAACATGTAAAAGCTTTCTCCAGAGCAGAAGGTAATAAGCTGTTCTTAAACCCACTGAAGGTAAAAACAACAAAATGGACCACACATAGCAGGGGAAATTCAGATAACATGGAAGGAAAAATCTCTAATGCCACATAAACCACCTCTGAAGGCTGTTAAATCTTCACTGCACTGTATACATGTCATATATATAGGCATCTGTGAGGAGCAAGGTGGGGAAATGTGGTCCTGCCTGGTGGCAGAAGCTGAGTGATGGACCCTCTTGAGTCCCTTCCATCTTATTTTCTGTGATTCTTTGAGCTCTGAAGCATTCAGTGAAGGCAAGACTTGGCAATGATGAAAGTTTTTTGAATATCCCATGTAGTAATTCAATCTGTTGAAAATGCAAAGGGATGCTTCCAGCATAAATCAAAAAGGAAATATGATAGTCCCTGAGTAATTTAGTGTAAATACTGTGATGTCCTGCTTGAATAGAGAAAACAGAGGGGAAAATAAGTTCAATTTTGTGTTTCCTGTGCAATTTAATCTGTTTGCTTGTCAGAAATGGTCAATAAGGTAGATGATTTTCCCTTGAAGCTGAGTGGAAAAATGTTTGTATTGCATTAGGTGTTAAAGAAACAAATCAGTTTTACATGAGTAAATAGAAGCCAATTATTTATGGAAAATGGCTCAGGATTACTACTTTGTATTCATTGCTTGCCATTAAAAGCCACACGCATTTAAATGGAGCCCCAAATTGATGTTTTCAGAATTCAAGCATTTGTATGTTAGAGCAGAAAAAATGCACTCAGAAAAAGAATAAAACCCCAGTGAAATTTATTGTTAGAAAATATATGTAGTATTACATGACTGTGGAGTGCCTAAATCTGCTGCTTTTAAACTAGCACATCTTGTTCTGTCCCGCTATTTTGGTAGAATGATTTAAGGGTGTGACATACTTGAGACTGGTGAGGTTGCTGACCTCTTTTCTTCCCTGTCTGGCCAGCGCACCCAGCCTTTCCTTCCACTCAGGCCTTGGTGTGAGCAAAAAGCCAGAGTTCCTGTGGCAGGGCAGCCCCAGGGAACCTTTTCTGTTGGCCAGGTCAAACTCCTAACAAAGAAAAAGTCCAAAAAAGTGAACTTGGCTCAGTTGATTTCACTACTGAGGCAGACACAACTGCAAAATACAATCTTAAATACAGAAACTGGTGGGTTTAGTAGTACAGCATACAATTGGAATTTGTGTCCAATTTATACGTAATTTTAGAGGAGACTGGCATTTGTAAAGGAAATAGTGTGGTTTTCAGCCTGACTTAAAGCAGGCAATTTATATGTAGTGGCAGTGGTTGACTTTCAGAGTGTAATTAGGTTCCTTTCTCCAGCAGTTCCCCTTTCATGGGGATGGCAAAGTGCGAATAGCAGGAAGAAAGCTTCAAAAGTGAGACTTATTATTCATACCGCTTTTTTTCTGTAGTACAAGTGAGTCTGAGCACTGAGGTCTGCAGTAAGTTTGCATGATGGTCATTTTGATCTAGCGGCTGGAGAGCACTCCAGCCCTAAACCACCGGTGGAGGATCTCCGTGCTGACTTGCTGCCACCTGCTGCTCATTCTTTGGAAAGAGCCCACTTGGTTAACAGCAGTACTCGTACTGTCTTCTGCCGCATTGAGTGCAGGTTTACTCCCCTAAAAAGTTGCTGTGGCCACTGCCTTCCAGTTAACGTTTCCAAACACACTTGGTTCTCTCTCCTTCTGTGGTCTCTGAATGATGAATCTAAGTTCTTTAGTAAAAATGCCTGTATTAATCCTTGTGCCCTAGATTTGAAGACACCTGATTTTCCTAAGGTGGTAGAAAAATTAAAATTTCAACTACTATAAATTAGTGATGACCTTCACAGCCTGAAGAAGAACAGAATTGCACTTTCTGTTCTTGCCTGAAGAAAGTATTTGCAATTGTATGTCAGGTCTCCCACAATATTTACTGGTTTACTCCAGCTGCTGAAGTTGTACAAATATAAGGAAATCTCAGCTATTATTTGTAAAGACAGGTTTGGGGTCTTCAATATGCTAAAGAAATCTAGGAAATCTGAAGCCCATTGATCTACTAAACTAGTAAAATGTATTCTCTTATAAAGGGGTCTGTCATACAGGAAAAGCTCAGGGATATGACTTTTCTTTTTACAACTTGTAATTATTAGTACCATGCTAACTGTCGACTTTGAAGACATTACTCTGGATCTTTCTCTGTTCGCAGAAAAGCGCTTCTTCAGGCGTTCAAAATCGGGTGACATCCTTGCCAAGAACCCTGTGGTGCGATCAAAAAGCTACAACAATCCACTGCTGACACCAGTGGCCGAGTATGAAACCGAGGGCATGGCTGCCAATGGAACAGGCATCCGAAGGCACTCTGTTTCGGAAATGACCTCCTGCCTGGAGCTCCAAGGATACTCCAACCTCACCACCATCATGGACAACGGTTCCAAGAGCTCCATGACAGCCACGAAAAGCTCACTGTCAGGAGACCAGGAGAGGCCCAGCACCGGGTCAGTGCAATGCTCTAGCAAACTCAGCACAGCTGAGCAACAGAAAGGACTCTTCCACTCAATGGACGACCCACATAGGTCTTTTGAGCTGGACAGGGACCCTTCCTTGATTCCAGTTCCCTCTTCCAGCCCTGAAAACATAGTGGATCAGATTTTGGAGTCAATTGACTCTGATTCTGAAGGCATTTTTATTGATTTTGGCCGAGGCTGCTCCAATTCATCAGCATATAATGTGGACGTGAACAGACAGAGCATCATGTGAAGGACATTAGGAGACAAACCTTGGAGTTTAATATAATATATGAAAGTTACTAGCGCATTGAGTCGGACTGTGGGCAAGCTATGTATGTCTAGGTCAGAACCTCTGTTGTAGGTCATCACATCTGTACTGAAGTACACAGATACAAGCTTACAGCAGGCAGGAATCTGCTGCAAGGGGGAAGAAACTCCAGTGCCATTTCTCCCTGTCTCCATCACTTTGCAGTTGGATTTCCTGTTGTCTTTATAAGCGTAGGGGTTCAGAAGCTGACAAGTGTCTGGTGAAATGCTATTAGTACAGCTGGCAGTGTTTGTTCAGTAAAACAGCCTAGCAAATAGCTGTGTTCACCTTTAATTTTCTCAAGGGATTTCCTGTAGACGGCAGGTTGTTCTCTGAACTGTAACACCTCAGCCAAAGTAAAAAAACATATCCTTTTAAAAAAACAAAAAAGCCCGGAGGCTGTGGGCCTTCATGCCACAGAATCCAGTGATAAAGAAGCCTATTTTAATCTGGTACATCTTGTATGCACTCCTTTGCCTAGTGGTGAGTTGAGATTTCTTGAAGAAAGGCAAACAGAAATGTGCTACCTGATGTCACACGATGCCTCATATCTCATGTTCTGTTTCACAGCCAATACCTTGTGTCTGTGGGAGAGTTGTCTTGAAACTGTTTTTTAAGACCATTTTAATTTGCTCTGAATGTGGCACTTCGAAGAAATCTGTGCACTGTTAACTCCTGGGACATCCACTGTATGGAGCGATTCCAGCAGAATTCAACTTATTTCCTAAATAAATAAAAATATGGCCTCTTGGTGGAAATTCTCATTCTATATTTATATTCTTAAAGAAATACAATAGTGCATATATTATCAATTATGTACTGATATTTGGGGATTGTGAACCTTGGAGCTCTTCTCATCCTGAGCACTCCCAGCTCTTTGATTCTCCCTCACAGTAACATGCTGTTGTAAGAGCTGTGTCAATGGTTTTACAGAGGATGATGTACATGGGTAAAGTAGAAATCCTGATGCATTATAGATTTTTGATCAGATGCTTTTCCAGTGAATAAAGAGCTCCTTCAGATCACTCCATCCTAGGCATCTCCTCTGGAGGAAAGAGTCTGGTGGTAACTCCTGAGCTGCTCAGCAGAGACTCATCATCAGTTCAGTCTGGCAGTGGCTGGCGCTTAGTTCAGATGCTCAAGGACTCTCCAGCTTCGCTCCGCACTTGCACTGCTGACCCCAGCATTCGCCAAACTCTTCCCCAGGCTTTGATTACATTTCTAGGCTCAGAGCCTCACTTCTGATACTTGATTTCCTTTGGCCTCACTACTTGATCTTTCAGAAAGTGTTAGCTCAATCTTTTGCAACCACCCTACTTCTGTGTTGCAGATTTCAGCTTCCAGAGAGATGTGCAGGCTCCTCATAACACAGGGATTTGAGAACCACAGAAGCCAGCTGAGGAAGGAGCCCTGTAAATGAGGCAGGGGGTTAGTGTCTGCTTTGTTTCTTTGTGTTTGTCATGTTCAGCTGGGCAGCCTCCCCTACAGGTAGGCACATAAGTTAGGTCATATTTCATAGTTTCCTTCAGACAGAGATAATTGCTTCTATGTTCCAACAGTCTGAAACCTAACAGTTGGGGAACACACTTGGATGAGACCATTAGATGTGCGGCAAAGTCATTGTGGAGGGACTTAACAGCAACTGTCAGAAACACAGGTGCAGCAGAACATGCCCTCAGCAAGAGCAGCTTGGATACCTGCATGGCATCCCTTAAGTGGGCTCTTTAGGGTCAAAGCTCAAGCAGCAGAAAAATCTGTAACCTTTCAGGAGCAACAGCAGCAGCAGCATGTAAACACTTCAAAAGATACCAAACAAGGTCCAGGACTACATTGGAGAAGGGCAGAAAAGCAAATCAAAACCAAATCATACCCAGCCCTGTGTCACCCCACCCGCAGAACTGTGACTACCAGCTATGATAGGGTTGAATGAGTATTTAAGGAAGTTGGTTTGAGACCTGTTAGGATTCATTACTTGATGTTGACATGTTGTGAGGGCTGCTGAGCTGAAGTAAAAGGCTTGTATTTTGGGGGATGAAGAGGCTTTAAATTAGCTTAAAGTAAGTTAACCTGATGATGGTGTAATGGAGCAGGCTGAGCTCTGCTCTTGCTGTGGTGTAGAGCTTGTTGAACTAAGCTTGTCTTTGCTGGCAAATGTGGTATCACAAGTGTTTTGTCTGCTATGCTAAAGTTCCCATACTGGGGTAATGCTAAGGAAGGAGAAAATGCATTCCAACTTAGGGGCTGCAGCTGCAGTTTCAGGGGTCTTTTTTAATTAAAGAAAACATTATTATCTTGGTGGGGCTGCTTATTAAGAGCCTAAAATTCTTAAGTCAAGAGTTAAGTTCCTTACTGCAATGGTGATAGAGTGGCATTTTGTCTCTCCTTCAAGCTTATATTAAAATATGTAGGCAGATACAACTGTAAATTGAAAAACTGGGTGTGATGGTCTAGCTGATCCCTGTGAAAGCCACCATCTCCCTTGTCCTCAGAGATGATGTTTCTCATCAGCTTGTTCCCCAAGAAGTAGCATGACTTGGGGCAATGCATTCTCCATAGGCAGATGCAAGTGCAGCTGTGCTTTACCTCTGGGCTTTGAGGTATGTCTGGTTTGTAGTTGCAAGAGCTCATGTGTGTGAATGTGCAAGATGTGGAGTGGTGTAGTCAGGCGTGGCCCTGGGAGGACCAATCATGTGAGTGATGCTGAGCCAGGAGTGTGCAGGCAATCAAAGCCCAGTGTTCAGTGACTTTAAATGCTGCACAGATGTGAGACCACCCTGATTTGTGATTCATCTACTAGTAATCCCAATGCAGACAGGTCACAGATGTGGTGGTCTAAGAGGCAAATCATGAGGTCATTACAAAAGAAATACGTGGATCAAAGAATAGTGCAGGTTCTTGCCAAAATATATTTATGAAGTGATGGCTTTCAGCTTTCAGATGCTGCTACATGAAGTGTTCCAATGCACCAGTGGTACTCAAGCTTTGTCCCTAAGGGGTATTCTCTGTATGCCAGTTATTCCTCTCCACCCTTTCTTTGTTATGATAAACTGTGGCATTTTGTATTCTAATCCAAAAAAATCAAAAGCTCTCTGCAATTTTCCTGGTTGGGATGGCTTCCAAAATCCTAAGAGAGATAATACAGAGCAACAGATAGCACTTAAAGCTCCTGTCATACGGCACTGCAGGGTGAGCATTATGCAAGCAAAAGGAACTGGGAGACTAACCTAATGAACAGCTGCTGAGCTCTGTGTAATACAGCTCCCTGGAGCACAACTGGAGATAACGGAATAATTGGCTACAAGTAGTGCTGCCCAAATACAGGGCTTTTTTTTCCTAAGAAATGGGGAAAATGACTTTACATTGTTCAATTATCTCCTGGCAGGCTGGTTTCGGTAGTGCTTTTGACTAAAACGAATGCACAAACCCATACCATCTGAAGCACTAAGCTGTGGTGACAGAGACTATGGGCTGTGTTCTCCTAGGGCCACCACATCAACATGTGACAATACGAAAATATTGGATACCTCTCAAGTTCTGGTTAGAGATGCACGGATTACCTCTTTATTAGGATAATATGCTGTGAGAACACCTTGGAAATAAAGAAGCTCTTAGTGGTTTTTCGAGCTCTGGTGTGACTGTCATTCCAGAACTTTTCTCGAAGTACCAAAATTTGGGGGTGGGGAGCGAAAACCCAGATATCAGTTGAGCTGGCACTGCTACAAATAACATATGCAGCTATCTTAATAATGCAGAAATCTTTGTTATCATGCTCTCCAGGAGAATAAAATGCTAGGTTTACAACTGGAGTCTTTTTTGCACAAAGAAAAATCTGCTTCTAAAAGGGGAATAAATATATTTTGCCTTGAAGAGTGTTCTAACATCTCTTTCTCTTCACATGCTGTGGTAGCAACAGCAGCAGATTGCTGTGCTGAGTGGTTTGGAAGTTCCTAGACTACCCTTCCTGTACAAAGGGAGGAGATGGTGCTTGGAGCTGGAAGAGCAGACCAGCATCTTGAGCTGGGCACAGGGTGGAAAGTGCCAAGAAAGCAGCAGTGCCATTGTGTCCCGTAAAACCCAACTCGGATTAGAGCTGCTCAAGACAGTTTGCCTTAACTGGCAGCAGGCTTCATGAAACCACAGACCACCTGGGCTTTTTTTGGCTGCTGTGGCTCACTTGCCAGCCTACCCTTCCCAGGAGCATGATACAGAGAAGAGCTGCCAGGGAGAAACTGCTGTAGTCATCCAGTGTGGCTCCTGGTCCCTCTGTATGGCTTGAAGGACCTCAGGCTCTTGTCTGTTTTCTGGCACAATCAGACAGAATAGTTGTCTCTGAGGGATGGAGGTTAACCAACTGATTGAACTCCTCAAGCTATTGAGAGAAGGCCCAGACAGTGGTTCGAATGTCTTTTATGGTCCCAGGATACTGCCAACAAGTGGACATGAACTCTTCCAGATGCTGTATGTTGGCCTAGTTGCTCCATCAAAACTGCTGTTTAAACTCACTGGTTTCATCAGAGGCAAGCTAATGCATCATGTCCCTGAATCATATATCTGGTTTAAAGCTGCTGCTTACTCCTGTGCATCACCCTCAGAAGTCACTTTTTGGGGTGATCAGCAGAAAGGAGCTTGCTTTGACTGAGTATCTTAATGTCATAATTACAGTGGCATTTTAGTATTCTTCAGGCAAGTAACTTGACTGGTAATTAAATAATGAAAAGAGCTTATTCTTTCACAAAGGATGCACCCCTCAGGTCTTGTGTTGCATAATTGGATTAGCAAGTTGGCTGCTTGCCTGCTTGTAGCAGCATTGCCTACCTGACAGAGGAACTGCCAGGATGCCCTGCCAAAGCCAGAGGAGAGAGGGAAGGGAAAACTGGGTGTGTGAACAGCCGCGGGGCTGCTGGGGTAATAACCTGCCAGAGGTTTTTGCTAGTTACCTTTGTAAAATTAGGTATTGGAGGCTGAATTTGTATTTCTGTTGCTGAGGGTCTGCATCAGCATTTTCACCTTCAAGTTGCTAACTGTTTCAGAATTTATTTAGCTCCTAATTATTCTGTGACTTATAAAATAAGTCCTAGCCCTCTGAACTCCAAAATCAGGATTTGAAGGGAGAAATCAGGATTTGAAGGGAGTTCTTAGGGCACTGTTGTCTTTACAGTGAAGATCAGTCTTGGGATCAAGTTGGTGCGCTGTAACTCAGAAACTGAGATGGCTTAATTCCATTTCCTCCACAGGCTTTTTGCATAGATTTAAGTCACTTAATAACTCTATACTGCTTCAGAACATGGGGATAATGTTCTTATCCGTCTTTCCTACGTTTTAAATTGCTGAGTGGATTGTCTGTTGCTTGAAGGTTTTGTGATAAAGCATGCATGACAAGAGGAGAGGAGGCAGTGTATTAGAGAATGATTGAACAAATATGAGCAATACAACCCTAACTCCTGTGTATTTAACTTTGTTGCAATCATATTCTTTTAATGTAGCTGCATCACTGATTTAGGTCTATACATGATAATTAATTCTTATTTATGATCCATTCCCTATCTGTCTACATGCCTTGTTTGGCTTTTCTCCTCAGCAGCAATCCTTGTTGACACGTTTACAATGACACTCGGCTGTTTCTTTAGCTGATGTTACCTCTAATACTCTGTGAGCTTTGAGCACCTTGTGGGGTTTTTTGCCTCAGCCTTTGTTACTTTGTTCTTATCAGCATCAAGCTTCTTACTGCCCATTACTCTAAATATTTTAGATCCTTCTGAAATGCTTCATGTTCTGTCCTAAATATACTTAGTAATCCCCAGGAGCAAATATCTCTCCTTCACACTTCATCCATCTTTATCAATCAAAAAACTGGAAGGCATTAGGCTTGATTTCCAAAGAGGAAAATTTATCTTCCCACTTGCGATAGTTTTGTGGAAAACTGAGATCATAATGCTCTGTTCTTCATGATCGGTTAAACTGTTTTTTTCCCAGATACCAATGTAAAGGTTGCTAGTTTGTGTTTGGATGACACCCTCAGGGTTATGTTAAAATACAGGTATGGTACTTGCATTCCCTAGTTCTCTGCGACAATGTCTGTCTTTCATAAATACTCTATTATTTGCTGTGAATTATTAAGCTACTTCATTCTTAAACCTCATGGGTATGCAGTCATCTTGGATGGTAACACACTGCAGAAAGCTGGAGAAGTTGGTAACCTCTTGGGCTATCCACAGGCAACCTCTTTGCACCATAAGATAGAGTAGTAATAGTACAAATGGAAATGCTGCACCTCAAAGTTGGGAGCAGAATGGCATGTGAGCGCAGGCGAAAGATGTAACCTATTTAAAGGCAAAACTGAACCGACTGCAAACGCAGCAAAGATCTCTCCCCACCTCTGTGCCAGCAGCTTTGTGATTTCCCCATTCTTAAGCCTTGTTCAAGCCTCCGTGGGGGAGGAGAGAACAGAAATTATTCCGAAGTAAAAGGCTGTGCACAGCTCTGAGCAGAGAATATTGTAAGGCTTGTGCGGGGAGGCGTTTGTTGAGGTAAGAGTGGAAAACGCTTTCAGTTTCACTGGTTCAGTTTCAGTTCTGATTTGCCACACAAATGTTCCCAATCTTTGGTAAAACTGCTTTTAAAATCATTTTTAACTGCCTTTTGTGTCACCCGCTCCCAGGGTGAGCAGCGGTGGCAGTCGAGTGCATCGTACTGCTGGCAAACCAGGCAGTACTCAAGTGGATAAAAGCTTTCTGAAGAAAGGTCCAGATTACCAGGGCAGGTTGACTGGGAGGAGGAAGAAAAGGAAGTTGCACAAACCTTCCTGCAACTCTCCAGCTGCTCCTGTGCGCAGCAAGGGGGAAGACGATCAGCTGCACTCCCTGGGATATGATGAACATTGCCAAGGAAAAACAAGCTTGGGACGTTAGTTCTTTTCCAGATTGACTTCTCCCCTCCTTGGGTCAAACACCAAGGACTCTATTTATGCAGAAAATGGCATTTGATTGCCAAGACCCAAGGTGGCATTTGAAGTTTTACTCTGTCAGACCTAGACACAGACAAACATATCTGCAGCAGCGCTAGTCCCCCTGCCCCGTCTTTTTCTTTGACTTCTAAAAGCAAGTAATTGTTGGTTATTTACAAACTGCTCCAGTATTTTGGAACTGGTCTTGCATGTGTCAAGCCCCGAAAGGTACTATAGATGCATCTGTACTGTATAGATCCATCCGGATACTTTAACTAAGCTCATCCATGGAGCACCAGGGATCTTTCTGCAACCAGAGACTGCAAGCATTCAGAGCAGCTGAGGAGCTCGCCCTGTCGGTCTGGAATTGGCAAATAATTAAGAAACGGAAAAGCTGACACCATGCTTAGCAGGGAAAGAAGCTGCACATCACGTTTGCATGTGCAGTCCCAAAGGACCAACCGCATGGTTACTGTGCAGAACCAAGTGAATCCAACTTTCTGTCAGATTCACTTGATTTGCTCATGCTGAAGAACTAGTTTGTTGTCCTACCTTTTGCATCTTCCAAGAGTTGTTCTTTAAATGCTCTGTATGGGAGGTTCTTGGCTGATAATGCTGCAGTTCAAATGTTTCATTTTAAACGCTCACAGCGAATGTGTCAGTCTTGGTTCAGGTTGTAGGAGTATTCAAATATAACACATAGTCACTGCTAAACAGTCTCATACATACAATGATATAGGTTTGTTTTTTTCCCCCCCTTGCTCTTGAAAGTGTCATATTATTTTCCTCTTACTGGTTAAGTAGATCTTAGCGATTTATGTGTGTGGTGGGTGGGTTTTTTACATGTTTGTTTTTCCCAGAGGATGTTTTAAATCAGACACGAATTCCTGCTTTTCTGCTCTTGGCACATGCCAGGATTATCCCTCTGTCTTTTCCAATACAGATGGCTATACTGTTTTATTTCTTCTTTTGTGCAGAAGCCCTGCCAGCCAGCTCACTGTGATACTCCAACAAAAGCTGACCACTGGGTTCATGTAAGGAGATGATCCCTCAGCAGTGTGCCAGTTGCCAGGCTGTGTGTTTAAGAAGGGAAATGTAACTGTAAACAGCAGTGACTTAAAATGGTGATGCTGTTTACTCTTTACATTGGAATTTCACTTTCCCCTCGTTAATCTAATTGCTGTTGCCTCTCAGACCAATCTTGTTGACTCTACAAGCTACAAAGGAAAACACCAGAACATTCTTCCTGGGCTTCAAGATCTGATTCTTAGGCTCCTTTTGGTATGATCAAGAAGCCTGTTGATGAGGGAGGTGAGATGGCAAGGAGATGCACCAGAGCTGAGCAGCTCCTTGGAGGTACTTATGTTGTAGCCTGGCTTGCAGAAGACAATTTCTCCCTTACATGGTCAGAAGTTGTTAACAGCTTCCTCCAGCAACACCTCCTTCCCTCTCTTCTCCAGACCAAAGCATGTGCAAAAACTACACAGAGTAAGGAGTCTACTCAGCATAAACGCTCCCCTTCCAGCAGAGGTTTTTCAGGAGGGATGCACAGTGCAAGGTTTGTTCAGATCACTGCCACAAGCCAATGTTTCCCAGTTCAGGAGTCTAAAGGCAGTTCTCAGAGGGGAGATCCTTCCTCACAACTGGCTGGGTAGCAGTCAGCCTTCAGACTAAGATTTTCTACAGCCTATTCCTGCAGGATTTCTATGTCCTGGTGTCAGCACGCACAGCACCTGTGCTTGGCACCACAGGGAAATTGTATTCAGGAAAAAGTGCTAGTGGGGGTTGTACAGTTTTCTGAGGATGGGCCTTATGGGCCTTACTGCCCCTAAAGAACAACAGCTCCATTTATTGATTCCAACAGCTTGTTCCTGAGCCTTACCAAGAAACATGGATCTCCTGTACTTCTCAAGATTGCTGATTGATATGCATCACTGCTTCTGTGAAGGCTTAGTGGTATCACAGCTCCCTTTAGGTGCTTCCTGGTTTTGCAGTGGATAAGAGCTTGTACAATATTATTGTGCTACTATCCCAACCGGCCACTGGATTGCACCATTGCTCCAAATAAACGCATCTGGAAGCAATGCAGCATCTGAGAGCAGAGAAGATAGCTCTTTATATAAATGCCTTTTGTGTTCTCACTTTCCAAAGTCCCTCTGAATAGCAGCAACATGCTGAGCTTGCTACAAGGTAATCAGTCTTTGATCAAACTCATGTCTTCATTTTGAGGATGGTGAGGCACTGGAACAGGTTGGCCAGACAAGTTGTGTTTGCCCATCCACAGGTTGAACGGAGCTTCGGGCAGCCTGTTCGAGTGGAAGGTGTCTCTGCCCATGTCAGGGAGGTTGGAACAAGATGAGATTTAAAGTCCCTTCCAAGCTAAACCATTTTATGATTCTATGATTTGAGGGCTGATGAGAACTGAGAAACCTGACAACCTTAGCACCCTTTTATTTCCTCGGGACCTGGTTCCTGTGGCATACTCAGCCACGCACAGTATGGGGATGAGCTGGGCAAAAGCTGCTATGTGGCATTTCAGAACACCCCATCCATGGTCTCTCATCTCATGGTGAAGGTGAGAAGCTTGAGCAACTTGGAGAACTAATTGCTCTTTTGAAAGACATTGGTGAGAAGAGGGATAGCAGGATAGCAGCAGAAAGGCAGAGTTCAGGCTGCCCAACACAGCAAGCACAGCAGGGCCATTTCCTGAGATGCGGAGAGCTGGGATGTAGAAGGCCTTTTTAATGAGCTGGAGCAAATAGCTCTTGCAATAGCTGTCTTGCTTTCATACCACACATCAGCTTCCTAACTCTAGGCATGCCTGGAGTTGCTGATGTCTTCATGATACCCCAGCTCAGGAGCCAGCAGCCTGAGACTGGGGCACTGCCACAGGGCTGCTAACGCTCAATGACTACAAGATCCATTTCTGCAGAGAGATCAGATGACCCAGATTTGGACCTGGGTTCCCACACAGCAGCTCTCCCACAGGTACTCTGCAAGGCAGGGACCTCTACCATCAGTGTCCAGGTCCATCAGCAGGTTTCCTCTGAGGTCTTAGGGGGAGTTTCCCAAAACCTGCCCTGTCACAGCTTGTGCTCATACTGGAGATTTCTGGTCATCCAGTCAGTTAGATCGTTCTTTGTCTTGCCTTGGTGCTATTCAGTTGTTGCAAGTTTCCGGCAGACCATGACTGTCTGTGATGACTTTCAATTGGCTGCCTTGCAGCCATAGTTCATATCCTGCTGTTCACCTGAAAGCCACGGTTTAGGCATTTCTCTGGCACATGAAGGTGTCTAGTGAAGGCCCTCCAGCCTCCTCCACAACTGAGGGCCAGGGTGTCCTGAGCAAGGCAGTCTCTTGTTCCTTTCTGTGTGGGGGGTTGTCAGGATGCACAATACTGTCAATAAGCTCAGAAGCACCTTGCCTCTGAGGCAGCCTCCCCTGCTTTCCCTGGGTTCAAATGGCATGTATTTCCTGTAAGCAGTGGAGGTAAAATGTAGCCATGAGGCAGCTGACTTCTCCATTTCACAACATCTTTACTTGAAACGCATTGTTCTGTACCTACTGATGGCTAGCCTTCTGCCTGGCACAGCATTTCAGCCAAGTGCTCACTCTTCTTTCTTTCTGTGAACCTGTGCCAGAGCTGTGCTCTCTGCTTCTGGACATCTAGGCTGGGCTTTCTGTATCTTCCCATCTCATCTGTGCCCTGCTTATACTGCACAGCTCAGCACGGAATACGACCTATTTTCCTCTGGTGACACTGCTCCTGTCATGAGTATTAACTTGATTGCTTGTGTCTGAAATCTGTGATATTAACTGAGAACCTTTCAGAGAATGCAGTCACCATCAAAGACCCTGACATGCTGAGCAAAACCTTAATGATGAGAAAAACCTTAGCATTGTAGGAAAAATATCTTTACTGGAAGGGTTGTCAAGCACTGGAACAGGCTGCCCAGGGAAGTGGTTGAGTCCCCATCCCTGGAGGTATGTAAAAGATCTGCAGATGTGGCACTTAGGGACATGGTTTAA
>JAOSLQ010004739.1:0-37967 GCA_025629905.1 Lorius lory | reverse complement strand
GGAAGGAAGGAAGGAAGGAAGGAAGGAAGGAAGGAAGGAAGGAAGGAAGGAAGGAAGGAAGGAAGGAAGGAAGGAAGTAAGGAAGGAAGGAAGGAAGGAAGGAAGGAAGGAAGGAAGGAAGGAAGGAAGGAACCACACAATACTGCTGTGGAATTACTGTTGTAACAAAGGGAATGGCACCAATTTAATTTTTCCACATTGAAAGAATATTTTTTAAAGCATCAAGGCATGTGCAGATGTTCAACTTCTTTGGTCTAAATCATGTATTTCAGTGAGGCCATGAATGCTCTTTTTCTGTATTTGCATTACTGTGGAGCTTGTCCTCCAGGATACATAACACTTGGCTGGTGGTAGGTGATGGGAGTGCATGTTTCCCTAATCACTACAGAGCATTAAGGGCATCTCAAAGATGCTACAGCACTGAAAAGAATAGCAAAAGGAATAGCCTGTTGTTACTCGTGCAGATTTGTTCATCCTCAAGAGACACTGTATTTGCGACTGTTTTCTACCTCTAAACAGCTTTTCTATAGATTTTTTTTGCTGTTTGCTGTTGTTTATAACACAGACCCAACTCTTCCCTTAGTATCTTTTAATCAAAGTCTTGTAGACCAGAAGGAAAATTTTACTGTTCAAAGGGTGTAATTTTTCCTAATACTTAGAATTCTGATTTTGCCTGTACTTTATTAGTTTAGTTTATGCCAGACCAGGACAAATAGAGCAAAACTGTTGTTAACTTATATCAGCTGAACTAAAATAAGACAAAATAAGCACCCAGGCAGCCTTTTGCACAGGTTTGACTGAATCTTTTTAAAATCATACATCTTGGTAGATGGTTATTTAACTGAGACACTGAAGAGTGAAAAGCCTGAGCCTAAGTTGGAGTCTGGATTTCACTGCAGTATTGAGGCCTGGCTACAGACAGGAAAGCTAAAAGCACAGCAGCAAAAAGCTGAGAAGAAAATTAGAACAGAAGGATCCAGTTTATATATTTATAACATAGGTTGTTATAAATAGTTTTGGGTTTTCTTTTTCCTACTAGAAAGTGGGTTTTATATATTCTTGTCTTGCGACTAAATGATGCTTCCTTCCCACTCCTGCAAGTTTTTTCCTCCTCCAAAGCCACAGAGCTTTTGACCTTGCATTCAGGAAATACCAGCTGAGGGCTTTTTAGCCTCAGTGTAAATAGCTGAATACAGCGCTGTTAATTTTTTTCAGCTTTGTTTTTCAAGATTTATAGACATGGAAACATTATGGTGTATTTAAACACTGAGATCACTTCAATTGTCCTTATCTTTTTGTTTAATAAATAGAGTGTTAACTCTGCTTTGTCAGGTTGGGGTATGTGAATGCATGTGTGTGAGAGGAAATTCAATGAGCTGCGGTGCTGAGAGCAGCAGATTATTTTTTCTCTTCTCCAAGCAAATAGCCGTGATTGCAGTTCATCCACACACCCCCAAAGAAAGAGTACAGGCTGCTAATGTGTGTCAGACTCTGGATTTCCAGTTTGTTGCCTTGACACCTGACACGGACAGAACTGTGCGGTGGTTTAAAATTCGTATGTTGGGCTTTGAGCAGCAGCCACTGCCACAGCAATGCTCTCTGCATGCTGGTGGTTGTTAGCAGCTCAATATATTAACTCTACATTCACCTAGTGGATCTTGCACAGAGGCAGATTTGCTCAAAAAGCTAAAGCAGAATTTTGTTTATTGAAATTATCTCAGACTAGGCATAATTTGATAATGTCATATGAATTAACAGAAAGAATCTTCAATTAATGTTCGAGTTTTCTGAATCAGATAATAATGACACAAAACAAACTACATTTTTAAGGCATAAAAAAGCTATTAGCATGTTGGAGTTTTAGATGGTGGATTTTAGATCTTGAGATGTAAGGTGCTGTACAAATGTTATTATCACTTTACTTTCTTATTAATGCTGTGTGGTTTTATGGGGAATGTGCTTAGAAAATTGAGATCTGATTGAATTCCAGGGCTTACCTGAAGTTCAGGACTACTCAGTGAAACCCTTTACTCCCGTGCCTGGAAACACGTGCATTAACTTCTTAATTCAGTTTTGGAGATTGCTTCTTCATGTATTACTTTAACATCTGATTGACACTTTTGTTTTTACTGGCCCCACTGTAGGATGGGCTACACGTAGTCTATTTTATTTGATTATGCTGGAGGCCGAGATCTGCTTGACTTCTAATTTCATCTGGCTTTGTTTCCTATAAAGCGAAATTGAGCACAGTCCAGTGAGATGCCAGTGAAGGCTATTTAATTTTGAGCGATGGTTTCTACCTTGCAGTACTGAGGCCACCTGCCACATGATAGAGTAAAATGCGGACAGTCTGGATGGCATAACACTAGTCTTTTTCCAGAGGTTGTTGCTTCAATGTTAGGGCGAGACTTCAGCAGCATTACAGCAATCCCTCTGTTACTGTCTTCTGGAACTGCTTTAAAAGGTGTGGGGTAAGCACAGCATGAGGGGTGCCACCTCTCTCCCATCGAGCAAAATTCCATCCAGCTACCATCCATTGGAGCACTTGGCAGTAATTTGACTCAACAGTCCCTCCCTTCAACCGTGTGGTGGTGGGTGAAACACAAGAGGTGAGAGCCAGACAGCATTTTCAGTGAACAGAAAGAGGGAAAGCAGGAGCCCACGAACACCTAACAGCTCTTGATCAGGTTTCTCTCATCTCATGCTACCTGGCTGTTGCTCAAACACTATCTCCTATTCTCCTAATACTTATTTCTCCAGAGTTCCCTTTCTTTGTTGCTTTGATTTCCATATACCACTTCACCTCCAGAGTAAACCCGCAAGAGGAAAAAGGAATAATCGTAGAGCTGATACTTGCTGTCACCTTGTCTGTTTAGCCCAGTGGGTTATAAATGTGCCCTGCCGAGTACTTTGCAAGGTAAGGATCTGTCCCTGAGTGCTTGTTAGGCACCGCTATCCTAATGTTAATTTAAAAACTTTATGCCAGCTGAGGATGTTCCTAGTAGCACTAATTGGTGTAACTTGGCTTCCTTCACTTTATGTGAGGGCAATTGAGAGTCTCCAATGTTTAAGAATCACTCTATTTGTAATGACACTTCATACAACATCTTTGTACAACCTCTCACATCTGCCAGAGGCAATTGCAACGTCATCAGAAAACCTCCTCTAACTTTTGATCATGGTTCATCATTATTCATTATGAGTTCCAGCAAAGAAATTTGCTGTTCTTAAATAGGTTTCAGAATAATGTTGGCTTTCATTGTACTCACTTCTCTATTTTTAAAGATTACTTTGCACAACAAATATCCCTAGAACAGCAATATGTGAACAGAGATTAATGTTTTACATATGGGGACAAGTCACTTCAACTATGCCTGTGTCTTGCCAAAAAAATAACAAAGCTAAATGAAATTGATAGTATGGAAATGCTAGCACACTCTTCTCTTGACAAATGCTCATTTCGAGCCCTGTGTGCCCTCTCCTACAAACTGTGGAGTGCTCAGCAAATCACATTTTATCTTAAACATGGAAAAAGATTCAGAGACTTGGGGATCTTCTCCTTAATGAGAGACAAAGCATTAACATAAATGAACAGGACAAGCCCAATATTTCACTAGAATCTATATAACGTATGAAGGATGGATGCACTTCAGCTTTAAATAATTACAGACCCCTTTCTGTTCATAGTTACTTAAATTACTTGAAAGATGGGTGAACTCAGTACAGGAGGTTTTGTCTAAATATAACTGATGATGAGTTACTTAAGTAGACTTTTGGTCTGTTCTTCCAGTGCTTTTCTCAAGGTGACCGATAATAATTTACAGCAATGGATAGCAGCAGTTCGTAGAAAGCCAGCAGGCAGTGCCATTGATTTTGACCTAAGCTTTCAACTGGTGAGCTACCAATTACTTCTATTAGGATTTCAGCTGCTCTCTGAAGAAGCACACATGGCACTGGCTCTTTGGCTGTTTGAGATGGCAAAATAGCTGAAGTATCAATTCTCTTCTATTGATAAAGTTCCTGGGCAGTAGCTGCTGTAGCGCTGCTTCTGGATCTGGAGACTTTTGATTGTCCCAAGTGGAGGACTTAAAGTGCATATGTTGTTTAGCAGTAATACCTAATTCGTCATAGATACAACAGATACTTATGGATGGGTTTACACAGATGTAACAGAAATGTATGAAGTATACACTGTGCCCCAAAATTTCCCTCTCTTTTTAGCAAGGATGGATCAAATGTAAAGTTACATGAGGAAAAATATCAAAGCCTACCAGACAAATCTTGAATTAAAATCTAATTGAAGTTCACTATAAAATGCTTGATTATCTGCATAGGCTTAGAGATTTTAGTGCAAAGTGAAAGGCTTATTTGCTCAAGCTTGGAGTTTTGCTTTTTGTTTGGCCTTTTTTCCTGGGTGCCGAGGAATTTATTTAGCTTACAGCTTCTAAAGACACTGTGTAAGGGGTTCTAAAACTACCTCTAATGGCAGTAAGCGGATTTGCAAAATCCTTTCTCTTCTGATGCAAAGATCTCCATCAGACATACTATCCCACTACTGGGAAAGCTATTTGTTGTTATCTGCTATCACTGGAAACTCCAGCTATCTTTATTGCTAGAATCAATCTTAATAAAAAAATAAACTGCTATCACACACTAATATGCAGGCACACATGTAGGATAAGGAATATTAATATGACAAACAGATTAATCTTGCTTTAAGCACCAAGAAAATTATTTTAAGTTACTTCCTCATAATTTTATTGGTTTTGAGATTCTTGGTGGGATAAGCTAGAAGATAGTACTTGGCCTGTACTCTCTGGAACACCTTCTATTAAGATAGCCTGTATCACTGCTGTCCCTGCCTTTCTGCTTGATTCCTGTGTGTTACTTAGATTGTAAATTCCTGGGGGCCTTGTTCCCTTCTGTTCTGCACTTCTGAAGATCCTAGCACAGAGGAGCCCTAGGCTTGAGTTTCTCCAATACATATAAAGAAATAAAAGGTTATAGCCCAGAGGCTGAGTAATGCCATCTATAGAATATGTAGAATTTCCCTTGTAGTTTTGGGACTTTCTGGAGAAAGTTTCTGTGTACAGAGATTTTCAAGGAATTTCTAAGCTCTATACACCTTTCTTGAAATTTTTCCTGCTTTATTTACAACAGCTTTTGGCTTTTTGATGTGCAGTGGTTGTTCATAGTAATAACCCCTAAGAGAAAAGGCAGCATAATGCTTCTGAAAATACAACAGATGTGTGTAATATCATTGCCCTCTCTACAGGGACTTCTGTAAACTGATTCCTTGCTACACTCAGCATGTTAACATCCAGGAGCAGAATATTGTTTGTGGAATTTATAATGGGACCAGGGATTCAAAAAATGGATCTATGGGGTTTTATAACTACAGGAGCTCCAAACTATACGTTATCAAGCTGCCTCAACTGTGGTGGTTTTCAAACACAACTCAGTTTTGCATTTACAGCCTATTCTGAATATTTTTCACTTGGTACATCCTTAGGAAGAGTCTCTCAAGGAGAATGATTATCTGCCAAATACTGATGTGTTTGGGAATATTCAGCACAAGTTTTGGTGTGTTATTTAAATGAATGACTTCTATTGTCATCCTTGAAATATGCATCGTCACTCTGGCAACCTCTGTATCCCGTAAGGTGTGCAGCACAATGAGATCTATAAACGTACCAGAGGCAGGCAGAACAGCATACATGATGAATGAGAAAAGTAAATCATTAGGAAAGCCTGGGGTTAAAATAGAAGGGACAGAAAAAACCTCTCGCAGAGGGGTGAAGTGGGAAAATGGGGTCTGTTCCATTTTCTTGTGTCTTGGCAGATTTCTAGGAGGACATGAAAAGGCTCAGAGTGAAAATATGCATGAGAAATGGAAAGCTCCATGAAAAAGCACAAATTCCTTGTTTCCAGAACTCAGTTCTTCTATAGCATTATTTTGTCTTCTCTGACTCCCTGTTATTTTCCACTGATTTCTCAAGCCTTCCTGGGAATAAAGTGTAGCCCCTGCACTACTCTGCCAGGCTCTGTAACTGCTATAATTTTTCTGGTCCAGAAACTCCTTCTTCCTCATAAGCTCTTTGGTTATAAAGAATTATTTTCGGCCATGCAAAGCTTCAGTGGATGCCCACAATCTCTGCTGTTATATTCCTGCCACCTCCTCACCCCCCTGCACACATGATGAGCACTAGCTGTCAGCAGGCTTATTTCCAGTACATTAGCTCTAACATCCAGCTCTGTTCTAAGCTCCAACGCTGTCTTTGCATCTAGCTCCTATCTTTTGAGGGGGTATGTAACAAACATATTTCCCTCAGAAAATGAAGGGGAGGCAGAATTGCAGCTAGTGTTTTCTATTTTCCTGATAAAAAGTGTTATCATTTCAGTGAGAAAATGTACTCATTTTTTTGTCTTGTTCTTGGGATTTCCTTGGTTTGCTGAGTTTTTTTCCCCCCAAGTGTTATCTTCAGATCATGACTAAAGGGATGAAATTAAATGCTTTTCAAATCAATTTTTTTATTAAAAGCTCTGGTATTGGAAAGTGGGATATTTCTGTAATAGCATGCAACTCTGTATCAATGTTTTCAAGAATAATGCACAATACCCATTTGCTTTTCAATGAATTATGATTTAAAAATTTAAAAGTTATAAACTTTTACAGTCCTGTAATGGGAGAATTCCAATCTCAGTGCAAATCTGTGCAACATCTATTTTTAATATCTCTCTTTTTTCCTAATAACTTGCCTAGCTTTAATCTGTACTTTTGCCTTTTGGTACATGTGGTTACCAGTAGGGCTCTTGACTATGTACAACTACAATATGTGAATCTGGTCTAAGCCTTTGTTTGACTTTCTTTTGTTGTTGTTGTTATTTGTTTTAATAACCCTAAATACTTTTGTGGAAATCCTGATTCTTGGTGAAAATGGCAGAATACGTTATTCCAGTTTGGATCAGCACTCATTTCTATAGGCAGTTGTTCTGCAATAAGTCTATCAATACGGCTAAAGCAGTACAAGTTTTTTTAATGTTAGCAAGTTGTTACATGTCATTTTCTTAGGATGTATTTCTGCCAATCAGGTATTTAAAAAGGTTAAACACCATAAGCCTTTGAAGCTGGGGCATGTACTATGTACTTCCTATTCTTAAGGCAAAGAGCCCTAGCAGAACCACCATCTTCTATAGGAACTTGTTAATGGGCTGCTTACCTTATCCGTATGGGAAGTCCTAACTCCACTTGTCACATGTTCAGCTAAGACCAGAGTCCTTTAACCACTCTGGACATTCTAAATCAACCTGCAAATA
Organism: Lorius lory; assembly: GCA_025629905.1. Taxonomy (NCBI): domain Eukaryota; kingdom Metazoa; phylum Chordata; class Aves; order Psittaciformes; family Psittaculidae; genus Lorius; species Lorius lory. Next base: position 30,650 of record JAOSLQ010004739.1, on the reverse strand, counting down.
TCTTGACTTCCTCTGCTGCACCTTGTCCTACAAAACCACAGGGTCCGGTATAGCTTTTTCTTGGTTCTTTTTTATTTCTCTTATGAATTATAGTTACTGTCCATGCTAGTCTAACTGCTTACTGCACACTCAAGTTCCCCATTTTCTCAGCTGCCATTCCAAGATCATTAGATTGTCTAGCATTGCTTTGGCAACTCATGTTATTTAGCTTTAAGTACATATATTTCATTGGCTTATTAATGCTTCTTGTCTTCTAAATTCTCCCCTCCCCCTTTTTTAATGAAAAATTAATATACTTTAGGGCTCTGCAGGTGGGATCCAAATCTGAGAACTTGTATGACAGCATCACTGGGATTTGTAAGTACTGCATTATTTGTTATACCTACTAGAAAACCAGAACTGCCACCCTACCCCAATTATTCCTTAATCTAAAACTTTCTCCAAATTACATGTGCAGAAAGATAATCCATGGCCAAAATGTATGATAGGATAAAGGCATCATACAGATTTAGCACAAATATCTTTGGGAAGATATTTTATTCTTCCCTTCAGAATTACAGTCTGTGTTTAGGGACCGGTCTTGTGCTTAGCATGCACAGTGTTTATGCAATTTGTTTTCCATGCTCATGCTTTGATGTGTCCTCCACATGGGACACCAGAAACTCATTCAGAGCAGAGGGGAGCTGGACAGCCTGCACATCTGAGCTTTGTCCTTTTGCGTTATCTTTTTTACCTAGACATGCTACTTTGAGATTTAGGCAATTCACCTTTTAGATATTTCTAGTGAGCAGTTCATATTTTCTCAACAGCAGCCCTTTCGAACCCTTTTCTAAATGATGGGTTTGACCCCTGTATTGCCTGATAACACTAAAGTATTTACCTTAACTTGTCCCTTTTCAGGCTGAGGCTTCATAAGTAGGAAAATTAATGGGACGTGTGTAAGCATGTTCAGCAAAACATGCTAATAATTCCACACGACTGGACAGTAACTTGTCTTTTTCATTTTGGTGAGGCCCTGAGAAATTTGCATACATTGAGGGACAGGGTAGTGTACAACATAAAGAATGGCTCCTCTGGAGCTGCTGCTTGCTGTTTAAATCAGCTCGAGTAATGAAATGAGGGCAGTAAAATCGTACTTATACAACACTAAGAGTTGTCTTTCGTGGCATTTCTTCAGCACTGATAATTACTTCTTAATGATGCATTTGCAGAGGAGTTTGCTGAACTTCTTGGACTTAGCTCAGGCAAACTGCAGCACCACCAGCATCAGTGGAACTCTGCCCATCTAAATGAAGCCAGAGTTTTTTGCACCGTCATTTGCAATATGTGCTGCTTGGACTGAAGAGAATTGCAGTTGTACACTGGCTTTTAAAAATATTTTCACTCTTGAAAGAAGCCTGATTGATGAAGAATATGAGCCATTGAATTACAACTAGACAGATTTTACTAAGAACACTCTAAATATGCAAATTTATGGGAGGGGAAGCAATATTCTTACTCCTATTTAGGATGGGCTTGATAGAAATAATTCTCTTGTCACTTGTTACAGAGAAGAATTATTAATTTTGCTTTGTCTGTAGAAAGGCAAAAGCCAGCAATCATGTTACAAAGTAGGTTGCATAAATTGCTTGATTTTCAATGCCTCTTTCCCCATCACATCGCAGGAAGAAGAAAAGATTTCTTAATGGTGCCAGGTTCTATTAGAAGTGTAGTGCAACATAGTTTTAATTGATGCATACCATGTCTTAGGAAAATAACAGGCAAACTCCCTGACCATTCAATTACCATATAAATAAGAACGCGCATATCTCCTCTCATATCAGCATCTTCCTTTTTTTGTTATTGACGAAAATATGTTAATGGCTAAAAGCAGCTTTTCATTTGAATAATGACTTAATGGTTCTATGAATTTCAGATGGTGGATTAAGCCCTTTTAAAGAAAGTTTGCAATTTCCCTATAGTTCACCAGCTGCCTTTGCTCAGGGAAAAAAAAAAAAGCAAATGGGAGACTTCAAACCTCAGCACCTGCTAGGGTGCTGCTGTGGTTTATAAATCTGTTTAGGAAAATGAAGCATGCAAGTTCTCAGCTGTCTTTTATTCATAAGACTAGCATTGATGGGAGAGAGGAAAAATCCCAGTAGTGTGTGTTTTATGGTGTAGACCACGCTTTTTTTTGTGCTTTGCAGACAGAGGTCATCCTTTTCAGGTAGACACATCAGGTTTACAAGATCGCTGAGGAAACAAGCAGCATTTCCTTCTTCTGACTTGACCATAGAAGTGGCATCAGATCTGAGTCAAAATTAATTACATTCAGGGCACTAATGCTGACTGTTCAAGCAGGTAGTTATTTATGGAGAAACAGGACTAGCTGTTGTAATGCCTCCTTCATTCTGCACCACCAGCCATTCCTGATGCTGCAAGTTTTGTCATCTCACTTCATTTTGCAAGATAGTGGATTCTCAAAGAGCAGCTGCCCCATTTTCATTTGCTTTTTCTCATACGTTGGACACCAAACTGGCTTTAGTCCAGCCAAAAAATCACTAACATTCCAGTCACAATGACAGAAACTGTGGTTAATAGCACTTAAACTATCATGAGACATATGTTTGGTAGTGTATAAAGACGTGGTTCAACAGACGGCATCTAGGCCCTTCTCAATTTCTGAAGGAAAGCTCCAAGTTCAAACAGGCATTGCAGTTCAAATCACTTTCGTATTTTAGGAAGGAATATAAAGGCAATACCTTTCTTCCTACATCTCACTTCTGAAATAATTTAGACCTGAACACTGAGTCTTTAGTAGGAGTTTTGAGTGTGCGAGGAAAGGCCAGGTAGTGGTTTGAGGCTGGACCGTGTATCACTGAAGCATTCCAATCCATAGTTATATACTACAATACACGAAAGCAAAGGGCTCTGCAAGTGGTGGTTACTAGACTGTACTGCTGTTAGAATTGCAGACATTTCTGAATTAGCTAGTAAAAAACAAAGCTTCCACTAGATGGAAGGCTATTCTTTCTGCTTTCTCCTCATCTCTTCCCCCTGCTCACTGAGTCTTGGAGCTAAAGGCTACTGTGCTTTGATTGTACTTTTCCATGTCACTTGGAAAAGCACTTACATTTCAATGGCAATTCACTCTGCCATCTTCTATGTCTGATTTTCAAAATGTATACTTAGCACATCTGTCTGAAAAAACCAAACTGTTAATTATTAGCTCCAAATGATATTTCCATTCTAGCTGAAACAGGAAAAGCATTAGGCTTTTCACAAATAATGATTTGTTTCTCCCAAGTCAATTCCTCAGAGTATCTATGTCTTTCTACCCTTTCATTAGAATAAAAATCTAAGTCCATTTGTCTTGCTAGAAAGGGAAATAATCTACATTATGCTATACACTTGCAATGCTGCAGATATAGGAATGCATATAAAGAAAGGTATGTAGATACCTCAGCTGGTATTTGCTGCCAGCAGACTTTGTGTTTCCCTCCAAGGTTCAATATTGCAAGAGCTGCGCTATAACAGAAGGACCAGTTTCATTAGTGTAGAAGGGGCTTTCCTGGTAGTGGAGTAAGACTTAGCTGTACCATCTTCATCAAACAGGAAAAAGTAAATAGGGTTAAAGCAAGCATGACACTGATACATAAAAGAAATAATATAAAAAATACAGTTTAAGTTCTCTTTATATATTCTCTGTAATTTTTGGCCATTTCTAATTTTATACATTCATTCTGAAAAGCAAAACACTACACTCCATGATAGCATACAGTGAAGTTTCAGTATAATAGAAGTCAACAGAAGCCATATGGAACATGAATAGGATTGTCTTGCTTTGCTGCCCATTATCATCTTGGTCTAGTTCCATATGGTGATTGAGCTCTGTTTACATGACTTTGATGTGTAGGCATCTATGTTATTGGAGCTGTTAACCAATTAATAAAAATCTACTGCCATATGTGCTGATTCTACAGTTTGCCATTTTATTTGCATTGGAAACTGATTTGGGAAGATCCCTGTTCTCAGTTCTGTTCTAATGATAATAAAGTCCTATTATACAGAAACTGCACTTACAGTCGTACTTGTAAGTTGTGATTATTGAGAGGAGCTCTTGATGTGAACTGATGCAAAACTTTGCCAGAAGTTCACATCAAAGCAGTTCATCACCTTAACCAATCTTGGTCCATAACTTGGGAACAAATTCTGGTTAATGAACTCATATCAGAAAGCAAAGTTTAAACCGTCACCTTACATGTAATTCAGATAGGTGCTAAAGATGTGGTAGAAAGAAACTCATGAACAGGTTTCTGGACAAGGGCTGACGAAAATGATGAAAAAAACTTGATTTTGAAATTTTTCAGCAGTTGTTACAGAATTTAGATAGGGGTATAAATTGCACGCTTTGGTTGAAAAACAGATCTTTTAATGTATTTTGTTAAAATCTTCATGAGGGACAAGGTTTCTCATATCTTGTGTCAAAAAAGTCATACATTTTCTAGAAAGATCTGGTAAGCATTGAGAGGCCACATCTTGGCTGGGTGGATCACTGCCTGGGACAATGTGCTTCTTTCTGAAGACTGTGGTTGCAGAAGGCATTTCTCAGAAAAATCCATGCCCTTACTTATCTCTGATCCTTACTTATCTCTGTCTTCCAAGAACTACCAGCCAGGCTCACTTTACTTTTTGTTTACATTATCTACTAAAGCAACAAATGTATTTGTACAGTACTAGCACTTCAGTAGTACTTGTGGGTCATACCACACTACTATTGCTGCTATTCTGTGCCTCATAATAAACTTGTTTGAAACAAGAGTATGGACGATTTGCCAGAGTAAATCAGTTTGCTGCTAAATTCAGTGACGCTAACCCAGCAAATGAAAATTTGGCCCATATTAGCTTTTATTTTCTTCAAAAGGGAAGGACTTTGAAAAGAGCCTGTGGATTTACGGGACTGTTGTTACTATAGCTCACTAATGATAATTACTGTGGAATTTCCTGTTTGAGGAAATCCAACTGTGAGTCCATAAACATGTGTGAAAGCAATGGAGAGGAAAAACAAAATCTGACCAGCTCTTCAGTCCCTTAAATCTTTCTTTCAATTTACAGCTTTTCTTCAGTGTTCAATTCTATTTTGTAGCAGTGAAAGGCTCTGACACATTGCCTGAATGGAGAAAGTACTACAGAAACTAAACCAGAAACAAGCAGTTCTTTTTTATTGATGTATATGGTTTTTTTACTCTCAGTGGTGTAACAGGAATTTTCCTCGCCTTTTAAATTAATGTTTTTGCTTTTTTTATCCACATGGTAGTACTGCACTAACACTTTAGAAATCAGCAATGCATTGAAAGAATACTGGAGGTTCCACTAAACTTATGTATTTATGTTGCATTCATTATAATGAATATGTTGCATGCATCATAAATAGACACAATGCCCCATATTAAGTCATTTTGCAATAGAGGGCTCTCATTTGCAACTTTCTCCAAAGCAAATTGTAACAGTAGTGAGTTATGTTCCTTAAGTGTACCTGTATACAAATTACAGATTTAGAGATGACAAATAGCATACACTTGGTTCTGGTTCATATGAAATGAAAGGCTAGAATATATACACATGGAAGAATCAAAATGGGTACACTCTCCTATGTAGTACTCTCTTATTTTGAACAATAACAACAAAATGGTTGCATGACTTATTAAGCTTAGCAGGGTGAGATGTCACAGCCTTACTCAAAACCATAACCTTGCTGTCTCTGTTGATCTTTCCTCCAGTTTGCACGTTAGTTGGCCTCAGTGCTGAGTCTTATCTTAGAGACCCACCATGCAAACCTGCTGCACCTTGAGAGAAAACAGAGGTGATCTTTTATCAAATAAAAAGCTTCAGCCTGATGTTGTTTCACTATTTTATCGGTAAAACTTGCTTTCTGTGAACAAAGTCTAGTCTGTACTTAGCTTTACATCCTACCTATAGAATACTGATCATCTACCAGAGCAGCTAAAATAAAACAAGCGGTATACGCCATGCACAGGCAATGCTGACAGGAGATGATGAACATTTGAGTTAGAACCAAAGTCTTCTAGTGATTATCGTTCAGTTCTTACAGTCATCACTGCTCTGATTTGAATTTTGCTGCTTGTAAGACCTCAGTGACTGGAAGCTCTCTTCTTCCAATTGTCTAATCTCCCTTTACAAACTGAGCTTAGTGTCACAGGCCAGGGTCCGTGTAAAGCCATCTCTAAACTTGTTTTTTCAGACATGAAAAGGGACACAAAGAGGCTAAGGTACAATAGGGGAGAGTTTCATGCTAGCTGAAAGATATGGAAGTATGGTGGTCCAGCCAAAAACCTGGACTTGCTTTCCTCCCCTCCCATTTGTGTACTGATCTAAGGAATTAAATGTCACTCTCAGCAAGGACCTCATCACGGTTGTCTCAATCTGGAAGAAAGCAGCCTGAAGTCCTGTATCAGTTGGGAGCTAATTAAGGAAGTAGGAAAGCCAATGGAAAGAGATCTTTTCTAAGACAAAAGTAATGCTAGAGAAAAAGGTCTCTGAGCACCCTGGTTTCAGTTGCGACAGTTAATTTGCTTCCTAGTAGCTGGTGCAGTGCTGTTTCGGCTTTAGTCTGAGAACAATGCTGATAACACACAGATGTTTTAGTTGTTGCTCAGTAGCACTTACCCTAATCAAGGACTTTTTCAGTCTCATGCTCTGCCAGTGAGGAGGGGTACAAGAAGCTGGGAGGAAGCAGAGACAGGACACCTGACCAAAATTAGCAAAAGGGTATTCCATACTACAGCACCTCATGTCCAGTATACAAACTGGGGTAAAGAAGAAAGAAGTAGGGGCATCTGTGGTGATGGTGTCTGTCTTCCCTAGTAACCCTTACATGTGTGATGGAGCAATGCTTTCCTGGAAATGGCTACCTGCCTATGGGATGTGATGAATGAATTCCTTGTTTTGCTTTTCTTGTACCTTTGTTTTTTTCTTTACCTGTTAAACTCAACCTGTTACCTGTGTTTATCTCAAACTATGATTTTTCTCACTGTTAACCCTTCTGATTCTCTACTCAGTCCCACAGGGGGAAGTGAGCAAGCAGCTCTTCAGTGCTTGTTTGTCAGCTCTGGTAAAACCACTACAATGGGTTCTGTAAGATAAACTTAACACTTTATTCGCCCATGAGCTTCGCTTCTACAAAATCTCATTTTGAGGTGGCAGTTGGCTGCAATTGGAGATGAACAAAATTATTATGCTTTAAAATAGTAAGATTTACTCTAAATCCATTGACTGGACATGTCCATAAAGAGGAAAGTAGAAGCAGTGTTATTTTTGGATTGCAGGCAAAATGTTAATACAATAAAATATAAATAAATACATTTTAAACAGACAAAATTTATATGCAAAGCAATGCCAGGGTATTTAGGTTGCTTACATAAAATCTCAAAGGCATGATTGTAAGTAAATCTGGGAACTAGGCAGTCTGAACATGTGGTTTTGCAGAAGAAACCTATGAGGCAGGCTTTGAGGTTAAAAAAAAGATACAACATTTGGCTTTTATGGCCTCAGGGGTTAGTCTAAAATCAATCACAGGCATTCTGTGCCTTCATTTCAGGCCAGACCTAGTGGCCACAGCAGCCCAGGAAAGACACTGGAAAGTCTAGAGACTTTCATGTGGGACTTGTACTTGGTGAGAAAATGGACTGCTCCAAGCAGTTACAGGTTCTTTTATCTGACCTCATTAGTACACAAAGCTTTAGAACAAATGCTGAAGGAAAAACTAATTAAAGATGTGGAAGTGTGTGAAACTAGTTGAAACGCAGCCGGACTTCACCAAAGACAACATGCCAGACTAAGCCAGTATCTTTGTCTGATAAATAATTTTCTCAAACAATGAAAATACAGTAGATCAAATCTATCTGGACTTCAATAAAACATTTGAGAGGATGCCATGTGAGAAAATATTAATTAAGATGGAGAGATGCGGATGAATGTAAGAAATGAAAACTAAGGACAATAGCGTGAGCTGAAAGGGAAATTCTAGATGGAAGGAGGTTACTAATGCAATTTCAGAGGGACTGATCTCAGAACTAATCTTAGTTAAAATTTTATTAGTGACCTTGGCACAAAAACCATGAGTGTGCTAATGAAATTTGCTGATGACATAAACCTAAGACCTGCTGTTACAACAGAAAAAGATTGGAATACCCTGTGGAAAGAACTGGATGAGTCTGCAGACAGCAGAAAGAGAAATGACACGCAATTTAATAGCAGAAAAATGAAGTTGTGCAGTTAGCAGAAATCCCTATTAATTTTAATACAGTGGGGTGAGGAGGAGGCTTCTCCAGGTGGACAGAAAAAAAAGAAAACATATGGCATGAACTAATCCCTCAGAAGCAGGAGTGCATCCACAGTAAGCCATTTTCTGTTTGGAAAAGGCAGTACCAGGGGCACTCCATGCAGCCAAAGTATGGTCATACCCCACATCCCATAGTTTCCCTTTCTGAGAGTGGTCACCAGCTAAAGCTAGGGAAGGTGAGTCTGGCAAGATTTTCCCAGAGCAGTGGAAGCATCCGGCAATTTGTGACTCAGTGAAGCAGTGTCCTTGTGCCTCTGTTATTTTTTCCCATACCAGTGATTTATCTCCGCTTACTTCCCACTCTTTTACTGGCAATGGCAATTTTGTAGTGAGAGTTTGAGGGAGTATAAAGAAAATGGCACGATCCCAGTGAAACTGTGGGATAAAAGAGCAGCAAGAGACTTTTGCTGCGATGATGATGTACTTTGGATCTCTCCTAACTGCATAGGCACATGGGTAGACCTAGAAGAGCTACTGGTGTCACACACATGTAAAAAAGTACATTAAAAGGGTGAATGTCAGTCCTTTTTACACAGACTGAAAAAGTACACTGGGAAAATGAAGCAATACCACCAAATACTTGCAGACAGGAGCCCACTAGCACGCATGTGCCTCTTCTCTACATCACTTGAATGAATTACAAAGGGTGGGGTTCCCCTCTAGAGCTCTTTGTCAACAGGTTCATTCCTCCCCGCTGTAGTCAGATGGCAGTGCTAGAAAACTTGGTAACTGATTCATTTCCCCCCTAAACAACAAAAGGGCAGCAAAAAGAAATTAATCTCCACATTTTGCTTTCGTATCGGTTTTGTTTCCCCACTTCAGTCTCCTCGCAGGTCTGCGGGGCTGTCAGGGGGCCCTGGGACTGATCCCGCCGCCCCAGCCCCACATCCCCCGGCCGGCTCTCGCCTCCTCCTGCCGCTAACAACCCGCAGGAAGCGAAACCGAAAGGTCGGGACCGTGCTCCATCTCCCACAGCCGGCGGCATTTGCTTTAAGAGCTGCCCCCGGGCCGGGTGGACAGAGCCCCTCTGCGTCTGCCCCGCAGAGCCCCTTCAGGTCCCCACGCCACTTCCATTCGGTCTGCAGGGCTGGGTACAGCGAGGTCCAGTACAGCGCAGCTCAGCAGCCAACATCGCTGCCTGCCGGCGGCTGGGACACCCCAACCCGCTGCCTCGCCCCTCCTCCGGCTGCCGGCCCGCAGGTGAGGCCTGCCCCGGGGCGGTGCTGCCGCGGCCTGTCCGCCTCGCCTCGGCCTGGACAAGCACCTGTGGTGTCTGCGAGTGTCCGCCACAAGGTACGTGGGGTTGGTCCGGCCCGGCTGCCCGCCCAGGGCAGGCTCTTCTGTTCCCTGGGGTCCCGCTCCGCCTCGGCTTCTTACCCTCGGGGCCCTCAGCGGTCTCCTCTGGTGAGGCTGGGCTTCCCGGGGGAGAGGTGGGTGAGCAACTTGCTGCCGGGAAAGAGCTTGAGGGCTGCGGGCAGCGCGGCCCAGGCCTGGGCTCCGGCTCCTTGCGGGAAGGAACCCGGTGGTCTTGCAGGGAGAGCTTGGAGGCGTGTATAGAAATACATAGGTGTGTGACAAACCAAGCTGCCTTTGTGCTTCCCGTTATAGCAACCTGTTGTGCTGCCCTTTGGATGAAAGGCAAAGCAACCAATTGGGTGGTTTGGAATTATGCCTGTCTCCCTCAAATCTTGCTCCATCTGGTAGCAGCTGTACCAAACTCAATCCACAGAGGGTGCCTGCAGGCTTTTAGTACATTGTTTGTGCTGGACACCTGTATTTTTACTGTTTTGCACAATAACATGACTCAGAGGCCTTAACGAGAAACAGGTTTATATTGTAGCAGGTATTTATATGAGACTGCTGTTTCACACTGGTGCTTACACCTTAGTCTGAAAACTGAGTTTTGTAGCTATTTGCACAAGGATATGACTCATCTGAATAGGATTCTGTGTACTAAAAACATGTGAAATAGTTTGATGGGTCTGATAGTAGGTGAATGTGCACTCTTGTGCCCATTCCCACAGAATTAATGGGAGAACTTCATATGACAAAAAGTTTCTGCATATGAATCCTACCAAAGAATTGGAGCTTGCATGAATGTGAAACCTCACAAGAAAGAGAGAAAATGGGGTGAAGATTACAATAAGCAGTATGTTGTCTGGATATGGTACAAGTTGTACATGTTGGGATTCAACACTATAACTACAACCCATAAAATATCTCTTGAAAAATATGTATATATTGGTATGTGCTTAGGGTTTTCTTTTCTCTTTCTTACAAGTCATTCAAAAATGAATTCCTCCCCACTCCTCGCCATTGTAATAGGTGGATGTAGTTAACTTTTCAGCATTCTTTCTGTATGTGTTCAATTATATATTTGGCATATAGTTAAAATCTGTATCAGGATTCACGTGCAGAAGTGGCTGGATTCATGTTGTACATGAAACTTCTGTTCTGACCTTTTCAGATGTCTGAGTGATGACCTTGCTATTCCGTAGTCTTCCAGGCAGAAGGTGGCACAAAGTTTAGTTAAGGCTGATATAACTCCTGGGGAGGCTGTGGTAGGCTGGGAGTTTAAACTGGAACCGGTTCCTCTGGTCTGCTGCCATTAGCATTCCTGCAATTCCTTCCATCCAGCCCCCATTCCAAGACCACCAAAAGGCTGAAACCCTTCAGGAAAGACATATCAGCTAAGCCTGCCTTCCTGCACTTGCAGGGCAGGTAAGCAGCTCACCCGAAATCTAAGGGAATGGCCCATTCCCAGTTAGATGCCTTTTCCTGTCCCACAAGGGCAACTGAGTGCACAGCCAGGACTTTCCTGTCTTGATGCTGTATGTTGTACTGATGACCTTTGTTGGGGTTTTGGCATTTTTTTTCTTTTTAGCACAGATAAGCTGTCAGGCTGTTATTCAGTCTTTGAGCTGAATGATTGCTCAGCTTGTTTTCATCCAGTCTTTTACTTCTCCAAGTCCAACCTAGGTGGCTGGTTGGAGGAGTAAAGCTCCTCATGGAGCAGTACTCAGGGCCGTTGAAGGTAGGAGTCTTGCTTCTGTCACCAAAGCCTCCTCCAGGGAGGAGTGCCACATGCTCTGGGGAGGTGTTCTGGCACCTCAGTGTGATTTTTGCCATTGATGTGCTATAGACCTTTAGTATGTTGTCTAAAACAGCATGCCATTTTAGCCTGAAATCTAGCAGTTTGCTGAGAAGTCTCTCAATAGATAGAAGTCAGTGATGTTTCTGAAACTAGGTTTTAAAGTTGCTTTTATACAAGTTGCTTATTCTGGTACCTTCAGGAATAAATAGACAGTATTCTGGGTGGAGCTAACTTTACTAAGTGAGACTGAACTTTCTGTGTGGTTTTCTTCGTTGTTAGAGCAGGAATGCAAAAGGTAAATAAACATGGGGAGATGTAAGCTTTGTTTTTAAAATTCTTTTGGGTTGAATAAATGTTTAATGATAGTACTGCTGGGGAAATGTGTAAATAGTATTTTTTGTAACCCCCTATGAACTCTTAAGCTTTTATTCCTTTTCTTTTTCAAGAATATAGAGCCATGAAGTCACTGTGTGACTGAGCTGAGCAAGTGTTCTACGTACATATGTGGGTATTGGTTTTTATCAGTTTTAAATTTAACAGATATTTTTCAGATAAATTGTTCAGAGTCAAAACAGTCCTTGATGTGAAGGGTTTGTGCATAATATAGCAGTGTTTATTCTGTGCTGACTGGATTGGTTTAATTTTGGAATTCAGATACAATGGAACAGTAATTGTTTAATAGGCACTTTGTTCTTGAAACAATAACTCCTATTTTATTTTAAATCGATCTTTTAAAATTAAAAATCACAATTTTTATTTTTATATTTTTTTAATGGGACTTAACAGAATATTATGACACTAGGGTAAGTACTGCAGACGATAAAAAACACAGTCCTGGATCTTGCTGTGCCTAGGGGTATAGGATGCAGCTCTGAGAGGTGGAAATTAGGGAATCCAGGCAGGATGCTGCTCAGGAATGGGATGAGCAGCGAAAGCCACCTGAGCATGACTCCCCAAGAGAGTTTGGGTAGCTCTTGCTCCTCATCACATGCACAGCTGGGTTTTCAGATTTCTTGCCAGCCTCCACACCAACACAACGCACTGCCAGGCAACTGACTGTGGGAGCCATCTATGACCTGCTTTTGTGTTACAGAGGCTGGAGTCACACATGTGGACCCCCTTTGCATTTGAAGAAAACAGAAGTTATATTTGTATCTGGCAGCTTTCCTGAACATCTACCACTTCAACTCAGCTGAGCTGTGGAAAAGAAACAGCTATTTCATATCCAGGAATGAAGAGGTCTGGTTAGGATTTATATTATAGAAAGAAAAAACAAATCAAAATCAAAATAAACAGCCCCAAAAGAAAACCACCAACAAAACAACCCACACATAGTTGTTCATGAAAAAATGGGCTATGTGAACAGTATCAAAATCAGTGATGCTTAAGATTGAAAAAGAATGAAAGCACAGAGTAATTATAAAAGTATTGCCAAAAGGCCTTTATTTTAGCAACAGTGCTGGATATTACTATAATAAGGCACAAATTCTGTTGTATGTATACATTGTTTAAGCCTGACAGCTTAAAAACTGACAACTTGGTGCCTTTTCAAGGAGACGATTATCAAAAAATTTTCTTTGTATCAAATGCAAGACTAGCAGTTACTATTACCAGTATACTAAAGAGTGTCTTGGCTGAACCATCAAATTTTCCCTGACCTTAACTAAACTAAGCTCTATTATTATAAAATATAAGGTATTTTTAAAAGAGAACTAAATTTGATTTGTTTATAATATCTGGTGTAAGAAACAAGAACATTTGAGGGAGGAAAAAACTAAAGAAGAAATAAGTATTTTTTCCTTGCTTGTACTGGAAGTCTTTGTTCATACTTACTGAATCTTTCAAACTTCATTATGCAGTTCACTTTATATTATAGTGATGCAGTCCATATTCTTTGAGAGCTTTTTAACTCTTCCTGCTTAATCTGTCTTTTGGAAGCATAATCTTTGATCTATGATGACAATAATTTTCATGGCATGTGCAGACAGTGACTGCAGATGGGGGATAAGTAGCATGAGCTGATGAACATGAAGAAATAACAATCCTCTAACCATGCAAGTACTGGGTGCGACGAATCACATCATGCATTTGTAAGAAATTTTGAATCCTGTGAGTGCTGCCATTAGCTACATCTGGGGCTGCAGGTGCTGCTGAGAACCAAGGACTCAGTGTCCAGTGCCAGGTACTCAGCACTGAATTCTAGGTATTATTTGTGTTTTTCTGTAGACTGGTGACTATATTTAGTTTTCTTCTGTTCTCTAATTCTAACACATTCTTTATGTCAAGCTTGACTCCATATTCTTAGTTCTTTTCAGGGCAAAACATCTCTCTCTTCTGCTGTCTCTCTCTGGTTTTGGGCAATACCAAATACATATATGTACTCCTTTAAGCTATTTTTTTCAAGCCAAAAGCTTGAAAAAATATTCCAAAAGTAAGTGTTACATTTCTGTTTTCACCATTTAGGGAGTATGGCATGTCTGTCGGTCCAGGGGAGCAAGCTTCTCCCTGGGAGTATTGCTCTGTTCGTATTACATGTTGTCTCTTGGCAAACTCATAGGTAGCTTTCAAATCACCTGAGAAAAGTTTTGTTTATGACTTACAAAGTATCTTGTTGGAAATTGTTGACAGAAATAAAAATGTTTTGAAGATCATCCATGTTAGCTCTAAGACCATCCCTTCCCCTCTTCACTGCATGCAAGCCTTGTGGCTGTGACTACATCTACTATGTTACTTAACAAGAGGGAAAGACAATCATCATGATAGAAATGAATGGTGGTTTTTCAGATCATGCTGTCCTGTGCAGAAGCTAGAGTAGGAATTACATGGAAATAAAAAATACTGTTTAAGCCTGTAGATAAAAAATTTATCTTTGCACACCTATAACGTGACCTAAATTGAGGGTTGAGGCAAACTCATCTCTGGCATTCCTAAAGGTTTGCGTGCTAGGATTAGGAAGCACATTGATATGCTTGTAACAAACTCTGTGGGTTCAGATCCATAAATAAACTTTTAATTAAAAAACCCCACAAGCCTGACATGGTAGTCCTTTTGTAAGATATCATATTAACACCAGCCATCATCAAGGCTGAATCTCAAAATTAGCCATACTGACTTCTATGCCTCAATGTGATAACTGATAGCAATTGTAGGTTGCTATTTCTGAGGCCAAGCAATGTAAGAGGATGTAACAGCTGATGTGCTAATAGGAAAAAAATAAATGTTGAGGCAGAACAATCTTGGGTTTCATTTCAAGCTACATTAGTTGGCACAGATTTTCTGCTTATTATCCTCAGTTGGGACTCATTCAACTTCTTTTTATCTCATCTCTTCTCTCTTATCTTGTTCAAATCCCATTTCTTTCACTCAGCCTTCTCAGTAACCCTTCCTGAACTTATGTGATTCACACTGAATCTTACTCACATGCTGCTTTTGAGGTTGGGAAGTGTCCAGCCCACAAATGAAGTTGTGAAGAACTGAGAATAGGGTCTCAGACTTGGAAGTTTCAGGTAATACCAACTAGGCTATGATAACAATCCTGCCCAGAGTAAAGAAGATCCCTATCAGTGTAACTTAATTGCCCTTCAGCAATATCTGCCTTCAGGGCTTTTTCTTTGATTTGTTCATTCCGAACATATCTTTTATATTTTATTTTTTTTTTACATGAATATATTCTGGGAATGTATCTTTTGACTGTAGATTCTTAGCAAAGACTGCAGCTGACACTGTGTGCTGTGCAGTGCGCTAGGTTTTTCTGACTTCGAAATTAAGCCTTTTGAAAAGACTTGGGGATTCCTCTTCTATGTGGCTTACAAACCCATCAAGGAATACACTGCCACGATGCTGCAGGACTGTGGTGATAAAGCTGAACACAAGAGCTTCAAGAAGATTCACCAGGCATTAGGTGTTCTGTAACATACAGCACAGCATAGCACAATGAAGATAACATGTAACAAGCTATAACATATACCAAGTTTCTGTAGATAGACACTTTAGAACAGTCTAAAACAATTTAAAACAAACCTTAAACTGCCTGCAGAATGCTTACGCATTTGTGTGCCCTCATGGTAGCCCTCGGTGGCGATTTTGCTGGCCATCCCAGGCTTGCACCAATGAGCATGGGGAACTTGGGCTAGGTGCAAAAAGGCATGCCCAGGGAAAAGTTGCAAGGTTGTTTACAGAGAAACAGCTTTGTGTTTTGTTTGGTTTGTTGTGTATTTGTTTTGGTTTTTTTTACCTAGTCTCCCATGAAGAATCTAGTGTGAGGTGTCCCTGCCCATAGCAGGGGGGTTGGAACTAGATGATCTTAAGGTCCTTTCCAGTCCAAACCATTCTACGATTCTATGATAATATTTTCCTGATATCATATAACCAACACTATTCATATTTTGTCTGATATTGCTCTCTCAAACCTCTGTTGCTTTATGCACACATGCATGTCTACTAGAAATTTTCCATAGAGAATGCCTACCAGCAAAAAAGCTGTAGAACTACCTCAGTGTGAGTACTAAAGAAAACCTGTTCTCTGTGATTTGTTAGACCACTTAATATCAGGTCTGTAATGTGCACACTCAAAAACCAGTGTATTGGATACTACATCCTGAAATACTTCATGGTATCTTTTATCACATATCTAAGAGCTAGAGAAGATTGCGAATCTAAAGCTAGTGAATCCATTCTTATTTTGAAGAAAGCATTGAATTATTACAGGAGCCTGCATAACCTACAAACAAGAAATAGGAAAACTAAGGTGTTTCCATTCACAGACTTTCCACATCCATCTTTACTGTTATAATTCAGTATTTTAATCTAGCATGTGAGGCAGAAAAAAGCACATAAGTTATTTTGCTTGGTATATACATAATCTTTCATGTATTTACACATACTAAATATATAAATTAATTCAAACAATTAAAAAAGTCAATAGTGTTATGTACTTTCTCTAAATCCCACTATCCTTTCTCTTCTGATTGATGTTACTAATGAAAGTCTGTAGTATCATGGGAGCTTCCACTTTTGGAAGCTGTTCTAAGCTTGAGAAGCCACTTGCTTGAAGCTTGAGGCCGAAATTCAGAAGTTCGGTATGTCCTCTATGAAGCTGGGTTTGAACAAACCCTAGGCACTAATGGCTGATCTCTGCAGCTACAGAAAATACTGTTGCTCCTAGCAGCACATTTATATCTAGCTTCAATATGTGGTACATGGAAACGGTGGTTTCCTGCTGAAGCTGGGTGCTGTCAGGGAGACTTGCCACTGATAGTGGATAATTCTTGAGTTCCTCAGAAGGGAGTTTTTAGTAGAAGCAGTGATTCTGTGCTTGGGTGGAAAACACCTAAAAACATAGGAGTGAGATCCTATTCCAACTCAGTCAAGGTCAGTTTGTGTTACAAGTTCAATATGAATTATGGTGGTGATTTCCTTGGACACCGAATCTCACTTTGTTTGCGCATGAATGCTGTTAAAGCTTTTGTGTGAAACTCTGAAGCCAGAAATAACCAGTTCCTGAAGGTGTAGTATCATCTTCACTGCTCTGTTATTTCTACCAGGTCTTGTTTATTTGGCAATGGTTTTCTGATCTTGCCTAATGGTAGGAAAATTCTTTTGAGACAGTGTTCAGGCAACAGAATAAGTTGTGGTTATGTTGGCAGCGTTGCCTCTGTATCTGGACTTATCCATATTGTTTTTCTTGACAGAAACGTTAAGCAGACTTGGCAAACTCACAGTTGCAACCTTATCTTTGCAGTCAGAAGACTACAAGTCAGGATAAAAGATATGTTATTAAGACTTGCAAAGGAAAATACTGCAGGAAAAATGAAGAGGAAAAAAAAGACATTTTTTTGTGCTTGATTCGTCAGTTGTCTTTACAAGTAAAGCTTGTACTACTGTAGACTGGTGTTACACAAAAGCAAGTGATATTATAGTGCTCTCTTATAAATCTTCAGTTTAGTTCTGGGTATGGTGGCCTCATTGTTTACTCTAACCTGGTGACAGCCCATGAATAGATATATTATGATTTGCTGCAGTTAAAATAGAAGGAAGGATGACACTGTTATGAACCTGAAAACTAGTAATTTTTAAATAATTAGTTGTAATTAGCTTCACATATTGCATTACTTATTTCCTGTGACAGCTGATAACTTTTCTCATCCCTTGGGGTTTTTATTGCTTAAAAAAGGCTTTCCTCCCTTCTGAAAAGATCCAAGCAAAGAAACTGGTTATTTACTGAAAAGTCTGTGGAGATATCCAAATATAGAGTGGTACCAGCTAGGATCCATTAAAAGTACCTACTAAAATGAAGAAATTGTAAGCTGGGGAAAAAGAAATCTTATCCTTAATTTGTTATAGTTATTTCTGCTTTTAATTGTACAAACAGTAGATTCAACTTTTTGTTTTGTTTTAAAATTACATAGAAACTTCATTTTAATTATAAGATGTCTTTGAATGGTGAAAAGAGCTTATTTTTCCAGCCATGAGCCTAGTAGGGCCCAATTATTAGAAATCAGATTATATAAATTCACCTTTCAGTTTCTTTTTATTTCTTCTCTCTTCTTTCTTTCCCAGAAGACAGGAAGTGTCAGTGAATTGGCTCTAGAGCCAAATGATCCTTATTTGCCCTTGAGATAGCTTACTGAGGATTTTAAAGTCAGATGGTGAGAAAAATTTACACTAATGTTTAAAAAACCTCATGAAAGCCTACAGAAGCCTGACTATATCTATGAAAAAGGAAAGAGGGGGATAATTAGAAGTCATATACCAAAGACTGGATGCAAAAGCAATAGTATTATACTCCTGAATGGCACTTTTCAACTGAAGCTCATAAAGAGCTCTGCTATGATACCATGACTGACACTCTAGTACACTTCTCCTTGAGGAGTCCCTCTTATTTTTGCCAGGTATCTACCAGGTGGGTGTAGGATGCATTAAAAGTTGAAGGTTTTGGTTTCAGCAGCTGTAGTGGGGGGAAGAGGAACCAGATTTCATTGTAATCTTGGTACCTGTGAAGGTACTGTGAAGCAAAATGTATCTCAACATGAGGTAAGAGTGGCAAGATCTGATTAGGTGAATAGTGGCAGAGCTGCTTCCTGATTAATCAAGCAGATAACACTTCTTTAAGGCATTGATTCATAAAGACCTTGAACACTTAATTAATTTTAGCTGGACTTCTGTTGAGCGTGTATGTGAGCTGGTGCTTTATGGCAGTCCCAGATGCTTTCCTCAGTCTAGGCCTAATAGAGCGGTATATCCATTTTGTATTGAGGCATGGTGAGTGGCTTAAACGGGTGTGTTCTTAATATACAAATAAATGTGAAGAAAAGGATAAAAAAATGTGTTTGGAAGGAGGCAGAATTTGCTGTCAAGTGCTTTGTTGCATTGGGGGGATTCTCAAAGCATGCAAGGTTGGGTTTTCTTGGTTTGTTTTCAGTTTTGTTGTTTGGGATTTTGTGTATGCGTGCTATCTAGTCTTAATTGACCCTCTGAAAGAGTGGAAGGCTTCTTCAGCCTGGCTCTGGATTCTTTCCAGGGTGCTGTGGTTTAAGCCCAGCTGGTAACTCAGACCCACACACCCACTCGCTCACTTCCTCCCACTCCCTTAGAAGCATCGAAGCTGCTTCTAGCTTAGTAATACTCATTCCAACTATTTCATGTGGCATTTATTGATTATGGCGAACAGCTAAGACAAAGACAGCACATATAATCAGCCTAAAGAAACAATGTTTTTCTTGCCAACCGTGTGGGTAAAGAAAGTGTCTTACTAGCTTTTTTGCTGTGGTAAGCTGTGTCCACATCCTTGGAAAGGGTATAAATGTTGTTCAAATAAAAACGGGCATTTATTTAAAATGCTAGATTTCAGATTGTGGTAATTAGAAGAGCCCTTACCTGACAGTGTTTTTTACTTCTGATCATTCCATTAATGAGTAATTTGTGTGTTCTCTGCTATATGGCTTTGCTATTTTCCACAGTCAACTTACGGTATCTTTGTCCTCTTGCATGTTTCTCAAACTCTACTTTCTCATGTTTATATACTACTTATTAAATATTTATTAAACATATCAAAGGGAATCTTTTTGGAAGGTGCATAATGATAAGTTGCTGGCGCACAAGCTTCTCTTTCAGGCCTCCTAAAGAGCTTGAGTGCTGGAAAACCTACTAGTTATGGGTTTTTTTTTTAATCCTGCTGCATTATTTGATTTAATAAAAAATGTTCTTTCTCTCAATGCCTTGCTTGAATTCAGACCTTCATTGTGGTAATACTTTAACCTGTAACAACACTATAGACTGTAGCAACACCAAAGACAACTTCAACATGTAAATAATATAAAATTTCTGTATGTTTTCCATTTTTGTGATGTGCTGACAGAGAAAAATAATGAATAAACAGTGTGGGCTTGTCAGATGTTAGCATAGATTTAAGTAAGTGTATATACAGCTGATCCACTCATATCTTTAGATTTGTGTAGCGATTAGCATAGGTATGTTTGAAAGTTCAAAAAGATCTGCATACCATTGTTGTACCTCTGTAGAGCCTTCTTGTCGAGTTTCATGGAGATTAATGGGCTAATATGTGTCATTCCTGCAATATGTTATCAGTGTTAGATTTCTTACAAGGGAAATAGGATTTATTGTTTTCCAGATGTTAGAAACTTTGATTCTTTCCTGAGATAATTTGTGCCTGTTTGGAGGTGCAGCTAAAGAGAGAAAGGTAATAAATCAGGTGAAATGACAGCAAGTAATTTTACATGACAGTAAGGAATTGGCAGGATTTCTTTCGAAGCTGACTTTTGTTAAACTATGGAAAAGGTCTGATAGAGGAATCCAGTTAATGTTAAGTTATCATTTTGGTACCATGCTACATTTCTTTTTTTACTATGTTTTACCTGAGAACTACTCTGTAATGTGCATCAGTATAGACAAATACCTTTGAATAAGGTGATGGAGTCTTCGGGGTAGAAGTCTTTATGCTGGGACAATGGTTCCACATTGATTATTGCCAAACATACATACAGGCCAGCAGCAAAAGTTTGATCCAGGTCACGCAGTAATGCACAATCCCATATCTGTCAATTTAGTCAAAGTATCTCAAGGCAGCAAAAAAGCATAAATCCTTGTTTATGTCAGCTTCTGGAGGACAGGAGATACTTGATGCCACATAAATCTTTCTGACAAAAAAGTTAACCTGCCAAAATTGTTTGAACAAATTTGAACTCAGAGGGTTTGTTTATGCTGTGTCATTTATTTTTCATCTGACCTCATTTTTTCTGATCCAGTGCAGGGGACTTGAAAGTCACACTTAATATATCATTGAACCATGACACAAGACACTTCTCATACAGATTTTAGCTAGTTGTTTTGGAGCTAATCTTCTGTATGCCATACCAGGTAAGAAAATTACACCTCTAAAAGACACGTGCATAGCGAACACAGGACAGGAAGCCTTTTAGCCATGTTTCAAGCTTTTAGGTTTACCATCAGGCTTAGGTAATTTTTTTTCTTTTTCCTCAACCTTTACAAGTTAATATGGAAAGATCTGCCTCTTCCTTCCTTTTACTTTTCTGTTGTTTCCTCTAGTTCCCATTACTCCATAGTCTTGGCTGACAAATTCGCTATTTTATTCTGTAGTTTTGTACATAAAAGAATTCTTTGTCTTCTTCCACAAACATCACCTATCACCAAATTTTGCCCACAAAACCCAGCAAAATAAAGTGTGTATGAGTTGCTAGTGAGTTTTAGTTTTGGTGGCAAGATGAGCAAGAAACATTTGAACATTGTCTTTGCAATTCTAACAGCAAGAAAACAGTTGAAGCTTTTGAAATGTAAAATTGTTTTGCAATTTTTCCTCAGTTGTAATTCCAAAGCATCTATAGAAATCTAGTGTGGGGCATGATTTTCAAAATTAAGGTTCTGAGGATGGGACACGCTAATGTGAATAGAGGAGAAATTTGAGGTGGACTGACTATGGAAGGAAGTTGGTTTTAAGGTTAAATTTGAAGCGGTTATAGTTGCTGCTTGATTGTTTTGCTGGTATCAAACATATGAACTGTTCTGGGTCCTCCTAAGCCTTTTGGCACAAGCAGATCAATGACCAGGTTCTTGTCTGAAACACTTACTAGTCTGCTTGTAGTTAAACACTACCAGGCTTTATAGTACTAAATTTCCTGCCTTGCATGATAAGTTATGGTAACTTGCAAAATAGCCAGGTAGAAAATATTTAATCCTAATACTGGTGAATTAATGGAAAAATAATTGTTTTGGGCAACCCAAAGCCTAACTGGGTCTTCAGTGCACTGGTTAAGAAACAATCCAGTGCAAATGGAGAAATAGTGGAACAATAGGTGCTATTATCATCATTTAACTTGATTTTCAATTGAGATTTATAGCTTAACATAGTCTGTATGTCCACCATATAAAATGGCTTTTGGAACTTGCCTCCCATGCTTTACAGTACTACTTCATTTTGGTGCAGTTCAGAGGTGGGAGAGGTGATGTTAAGCCTCAGTATTGCTACATCTTGACAAGAACTGAAAACATTGTCCTGTGTTGCATAAATGTAAGAAGAATATTAATTTATTTTAAAAGCCCAAATTTATTCCACCCAAAGGAATCCCCAGTGAATAATTATGCAATTAAAACCCCCTCTTGTTATCATAATACACCAACCCTTTGTCCAGTAGCTTGTCAGATTAATTTAATTAAAAAACACAGTCTTAAAAATATACTTGTCTGCAACTGAAAGTGTGTAATCCCTTGGGATGGAAATGCTAGTTAAAGATGAGTTCAGCCTGACATAATTCTGCCACATTAGTTAGTATTACAGTATATTAATTTAGAGATCAAGTTCCATACATGACTGATCATTAATGTTTATTATGATTACATTATAGCAATCTTTGCTTAGTCAATAAACATTTACACTGAACCAAAAAATGGTGTAGTGTGTCATATTGCAGCCACTTATCCATGTTTGGATAATTTTATCCTAATGATGCAGCAAGCATACATGGCTTTCTGTTAATTGGTTATACACTAGATACTTTATTTTTCCACGTGCTTTCACTGTGCCAGATGAACCAGTGGATGCGATAAGAAAATAACTCCACTGTTTCAGACAACAAAAGAGTATTCCAAAACCTCTTTGCTAGAATGGGTAGAAATAATCCCTTTACTTTAGTGCTTTCAGAACTGTAAATGGCTGATACATGGAGATATTTATATGCAGTAGGGAAACAATCTTTATTTCACTCTGACATGCTTAATTCTTCCCATAAATAGATTTTTGACTCCTTCCAGCAGAGAAGGTATGGCAGGGTGCAGGGAAGAGACTGTGCTTACGTATTTCATGGTTAATGAAATGATAGTGTCACCACTTCCCCAGCAGAGGAGGAAAACTAGAGACAGGCAGTCTAGTAGAACTTTTAGGTTCAAAGTATAACCTGTTCTGTTTACCTACCTGCTCCTGTCCTGCAACAGAGTTGATCACAAGCACTATAGAGGCAGGCACATTGCAGTAGACTTTGAGATTGGACACAGTATATAACTGTGGGAAAATTTTTTATTAGGCAGCCTGCAGTCAAGAGATAGCACTCAGAGGAAAGACCGGAATGGATGGAGTTGGATTTATACCTCCCACAGTGGTTGTTCATGGCCCAGGACAACCTGTAAATGACATCCTAGACCACAACACAGGCTCTGCCACAGGAAGGGTGCCATTGCACTGTACTAGGCAGTAACACTGTACTTTTATATCTTTTTATCACTCCATACTATTTTAAATAATTATGTTCTAAATTTTGTTATACGCGAATGTGTAAAACCAACCAAAATGAATATTGTTTTCTCCCCAGGCTCTCTCTGAGGGGAAAAATAACTGTCCAGCAACAAATTTTTCATTTCAGAAGTGCACTACACAGTGTTTACCATTCTCCGCGCTGAGAATTCACTTTCCTGCACAGTGTAGCAAACACTGTTTTGTTTATTTTATATACAACGAAGGTTGGCCTTAAATGAATGTGGTGCTGGTTAAACGTTACTCAGTTTATGGCATCAGAAACTGAAATCTGATTTGTTATCAGACCAAGTACAACATAGCATGTAGGCACTTCCTCCCTTCCCTTCAACATTAAAAATTTTTTTGTTCTGAACAAGTGGTTAAGAAAATGCTTCAAAATTACATTTATCATCTTTGATAACAGCACTTACTCTTTCTCTTAACTTACTGGTCTCTCCTGTCTTTGCTGCTGTACATCCACATGGTGAGCATGGTTTGCTTTGTGTTCACACTGAATTCACACTGGTAACTCAGTGATGAAATTTGTTTATTGAGGTTGTTGAGCCATCAAGCTTCACCAAACATTATGACAAATGAAAACTGTTATTTAGAAAATCACAGTTCTAGTTGCCAGTATAATTTTAAATACTGAGGGAATACGAACACACACATTTGCTCATTCAGTCATGTTTCATTAGCAACAAGACAACAGAAAAAAGGAGAAAAGAAGAACTTGGTAGAGAGGTAGACAGAAAAATAATGTTAGGGGGTGTGTTTGTGTAATTGTAGAATAATGCTTTAGTATTTGTTCAAAAGTAAATACTGGGGGAGGGAACAAACAAACCAAATCAAACAAACAAACAGACTTGGGCTTCTTTCCAAGTTAGGTCAATATATGCCATCACCAACTAAATGCTGTTGCATATTTTCCAAACACCAATTGGATGAGTAGTAGAAAATTGCTTTCAGAGAAACCAGTGCTGTTTGATCAGTGTGTAACTGAGTATTATATTGCACAGAGACTTGCGATGGGGAGAGTGTCTTCCTTTCTTTCTAATATTCAAAGCTGTGTCTCAATCTGTTGCAGGAATTAACCTTTGTGTGTGCTGCTTCTCTGATCATTATAGGAAAAGAAACAAAATTCCCCAAACTAATGTGGTACAGAAAGAATGAAGTTTTTGTTTGGATTCTTTTTAAGGCCATATGCATTTAATTGTTATTTTTACTCTTCAGTTTGAACATAATATTTTTCATTATTGGCTTAAACCTGCAGAAGTTCATATGTTATTTTTGGGACAGAGTAGTAATGCTACAGCACAGGGTTATATTGTATGGAGATGTGTGTTAACCATTATAAAATCTTTAATGTTTTTGTTAATTGTGAAAGAACAGTGTTGTCAACTTCACATTTAAGAACCCAAACCATGTTAAAATCAGGTAAATGCTGAACAGTTGCAGGAATATTTCTAATATTTTCCTTTAAATTCTACCATGTCTTTTTGTGTATTAAATGATCTGGAAATAAATTTATGCAGATGCAGTTAAGAGTAGTGATTATGCTTTTAAAGTGGTTGAAATATCCTTACATAGTTGAATAACCTTTTGTAAACTTGTATTGAACTTTTCAAAATAGTAGTTTTCTAATTGTAAATTTCCCAGTATGTCTGTCATAATCCTTCTTTTAAAAAAATAATAAAATTTAAAAAATAATAAATTGTTGAATATTTTTTCATTTGCAAATGATTTTTTTATGGAAAGTTTGGTTAAAAATGTTTTGACATTGCAGAGAAAAGTGGCCAGCTCTAGGAATTTGTGTACATTTATTTTTACTGCACCAAAATCAATGGACTATATTACAGTAGTAAAATCAATTTGGGACTAGAGCCCAAATGGAAAAATTAATAGAATCAAAGCTGTTTAAATTTTCCTGAATTTCATTGTTCAATAACACTTATCTATATTGATGTGTGGAGGTAACACTAGAATATTTGCTTTTCCAGGCTTCACAGTACTTTATTTTGAAAAGTGTATTTCAGTTCTGGCAGTCTTGGTGTCTACTTGCTACACATGGTCCAGCTGATTTTCACCAACATATTGCCAACAAGGAATGGTAGCTCAAGAAAGAGCATAAAAATATATTGAGTTAAGTACCTGAAAGCAGCTGCTAATGATGAATATGGACTTTGGATTTGGGTAGACATTCTGTAGGAAATACACTGAAGAAAAATACTATTTAGTGCAGACAACTATGGGAAGAAAAGGAGGATGTTTTGAGTGTACTTTTCATGAGTACATTATGCACTCAGCTCATGTGTTGCTGTGTTTATAGATGCCATAGCAAAGTTTCTGCAGTATTATAAATAATAAAATAATCTTCTGAAACCACTTTACTTGGTTTTGTAGACATTACCCCTTAGCAAATACTGGCTTTACACAGCATTCTCATGCTATCAAAATGTAAATTGCAGACTGATGTTACATGGTGAGCTGTGTCACATATTTTAAAAGTAACAGAGAATATCAGTGGAATGCAAGAACACTGGGGGGGGATGGAGGGGGGAAGAGAAGCCACACCATTTAAATTTGAAGAATGTATCTGACAGCTGAGTGAACAAAAAGAATAGGCATCAAAGATCTCTGTTCCTTGACAAATGTTGAAAGGAATCCCTTGCCTTTGTTTGGACTATCCATAGGTGCGAGTTCATTATCAAGCAGTTCTGTGTGCGTGACTGCCTTCATTTTCAATAAAGTAATGCTCTTTTAGGGATGTCAGTAAATAATAACCTTGCCTGTGTAGGGATATAGACTATGGTATTTTGTAAAATACTTCCAAATTTCTATTATTAATAAAACGCTTGTAGTTCGGCTCTTTTGGGCTTTATTTTTTACTGTCCTTTTGGTGGTGTAAGGTGGGGGAAAGGTAGTAAATCTGACAGTTTACTAGAAACAGTGATACGTGGCATGGAATACTATTAAGGAGATTATGTTATCTCCTAGGAACAGAGAATGCTGAGGTCAACGGGAAATCAATTTCCGAGGGTGCTACAATAAATTTGTCTTGTAACTGGAAACTTTCTAATTGCAGCCCCAAGGGAACAGTAAGCTGAAAACCAGGCAGATGGTCTCTTCCCCATTTCCCTTATTCTTTGATTCCACTTAAATTATTTCTATCTTCCTGGTAACTTTTTGTGTTAAATGTTTGCAAATGTTTTAGCGCTAACATAGTTGCTCTCACTTGTATGGTAACTTTGCTGTATAGAAGCCAGATGTTTTTCAGCAGGTTTTCAGAGAGATTTAAATCTGTCCTCTTTAGATTGAGCCACTACTTCTAACTATAGTGGTAGCAATTAGTGTGAAGGAGAAATTGGTTTTCATTCCATGCTATGCAGCAGGACTCTTATCTCTTTTTCTCTTTATTTTTCTTTAGCTGGGGACTTAAGGAGATGGCTTTTTTCCCCGTTCCATCAATTCATCAAGACTTTCACTACTCACATAATCTGAAAAGCATTCCAGTATCAAAGATATAGACTAATTTTTATGACTCCTGATTTTATTTATGATTTACGGTTAAAATTCAATAGCATGGAAAGTCCTGGTGTAAATAGGTACTTTAGAAGGAAGGTAGAGCCTCATTTCCTTATAAGAGCTTTGGGAAATACTTCTTTGGGGTGAAGACTGTGAAGATCAGATATATTGAACATTGGCTTTCTTTGTTCTGAGTTTGGCTGAATGCAGGTAGTAGCCTATGAAGAATAAACTGGAAAATGTAACAGAGAAGTAAGTCATAAAAAGTTTATTGTGGTCAAGTTCCAGCTTGAGCATAGAGCATAGAGCAGCTTGAAATACTCAGTGGTGTTGGAGGCTAAGTGGTATGAGTTCAAGTGGGAGATGTAGGTTGAATTTGGACATATGTTCCCCATGGCAGGAGGATTGGAACTGGGTGATCTTTAAGGTCCCTTCCAACCTAGAACCATTCTTTGATTTCTACAAAATGTAAACATTTTGTTTAGGAAAAAGGGAAAAAGTAGGAAGAAATTGTTTAGATAAGACAGAAATAGCGGGTTTTGCCCTTTTTTTTTTTTTTTTTTTGCAACTGCACCTTGCTTCAAAAACATTTTAAAATTTTATCTATTTGAAGTAGATACTTTTATTTACTTGAAGAAGTGTCAATCTGGCAATTATTAATTCATCCACAATATCTGTCACAACTTAGTGGCAAAAAAAACCCATGCACTATCATGTTAGTTGCCAATTGTTAATTTTGGAAATGTCTAAATACCACTCATAATAATTATGGAATAACAATTGCTAAGTTGGAGCTTTTTGCATCATAATTTAAAAACAACAATGGAATTCTCAGTTTGAATACCTTGTGGTAAAATTAATATGAACTAAAATGCATATTTAATATATAGTAATAATTTTTAACAGTTGGACTTGATGATCGTAAAAGTCTTTTCCAACCTAGTTGATTCTTAATTCTATATCTGGCCCTGAATTGCTTTTGCTTTTTTAAGCAAATTGTTGCTTAGTGAGAAATTGCATAATTTTCTCTTTTGAACTAAACAGGACTTTTCCTTCTGTGTGTGCTTTTAACCTGAGAGTTTCCCGTAAAAGGATATAATATTTTCAACAGGAAACAAGTAAGATTGTTATAAAACAGTTGGTGTTTAAAGATTTTTGAAGTGGTAGAGCCATGTTCATATTTTACCTGCAATACAGCAAGTTATGGAAATGCATGGTTGCCCTTGGTGATAATTACTATGAGTATCAGATCTGTGCAAATTTGTGGAGAACTTTCATTAATCATCACAAGCTCTTTTAAATATTGTAATGGTTAGTGGGTGCTTATTTTACTGTAGTACTTGGGTGTTCTAGTCATATACTAGGATGCAAATTTGTTTTGCCTGCGTAAACAGATACCCAAAGGATAAACTGCATTAACTTGTTAGAGCCTGACTCTACTTCACACACACAGTACCTGTGATTGCTCTAATGACTAATTCCTCCTCAGGAAAATAGGTAAACATATGCTTATAATTAGACAGATATTTACTTGCTTTGTCAATGTACATTTTACTTCTAAAAAACTACTTATAGATCCTTTTTCTGTCTAAAAAAAGGATGGTGTCTAACTTTCAGGCTTGTGGGTCTAGAATAAACCTAGTTAAGCTTTGGGATGTGCAGTGTGGGCATCAGCAAGCAGGCAAACTGTCTGGTCTTTTTTCGTCCAAAATAATTTCCCAGTTTCAGGGGTCTGAAGGAGAAATAAAAAATCTAACCTCTTGGCAGAAGAGAAGAATATGCTTGTGTATGCCTTTTTGACAACCAAGCCATGAATTTACTGTTTTCTCTTTATTTAATGTATTTAGATGAAAACAAACTGGTATAAGGTAGGGGTGTTAAATTAACAGGAAAGTTATAAAAGCTCGATTTGTTTCTTACCTCCACATCTGAGTCTGGGTTTTTAATTTAAGGAAAACGCTCATTTTGCTTTTTGGAGCAGCTGCTTGGGGAAACAGGTCTCCTGAATTGTATTCTTCACTTCTGATGCTCACTTTGAGTGTGTTACTTAGTATTCTGTTTACAAAGCACTCTACAGAATGTTTGACAAAAAGCAGTGATTACGCACAGGAACTGCTGGTTCTTTTCAGGATTTTTTATGTGTTAATGCTCACTTGCAATTTTCATGAAGCGCTTTCATGTGAGATGTGGGGTATGAAATATTTCCTGTGATAAAATTTACAACTGCTGCAGAATAAGTGACGTAGGTGTGAGGGTATGGAGTATATGCATCTCCTTGATCAGAGAAATGAAACTAAGAAATAATTGTGATTTAGTTGTTTCTTGAATTGATCTGCAGTCTTAATGTTTATGATTAAAAATGTGTAATATGTAAGTCTAAAATAAAAATAGATCAATTTTTTAAGTTTTTGTCATGCATAGCTTTTTTTTCTTTGGACCACTGTTTTAAAAATACTTTTATAATATTCTGTGTTGTAAGACAATGGTGGCCAGATGCTGATGGTGGTTCCTCGACAATAATCGGACAGTAAGATTTCTGAGGTGTTTTTTTGTTTTCTTTTTATATCTGTAAAGTGGGTAAAATATGCGATGTTGTGATGACAGCTGCTTTTGTTTATTTTTGTAGGGTTGACCCAAGGACCTTTTCATCCTGCAAGGATCAGTTAGCAAGATCTGCATAGTCTTGCTCCTAAGGGGGAACATGTCTGAGATTGACTATGAGAAGTTAGCTGAAATAGGTAAATATTTTTTTATTATACTTCAAATGGCATCTGTGTAGAGTTGCAGGTGATTTAATAGAGGATATTCAGTAAGTGAGAGGCTTCATCTATATTTTGTAATACTTCTTGGAGCAATCCAAAATGAGTTACAGCCACTGTACTGATGTGTATCCTACTAAAGTCATTAGGGTTGAAGGTTAGTTTAATACATTCAGCTTTTATGAATTATTGGTAGATGTTCCTACTGCAATTCTAGGCTATTGGAATATCACCATCATCACATATTGTGGCACAAATGGGAGTCATTACTCCAAACAGACAAGTGTTGAATGAGCACAGAGATTGCTGTATTGCATGTTATTTCAAAGATGTTAGTTGAGCTGAGCAATATGACTATGGCATTAGCAGCCTCGTAATTTTGAAAGATCAGCATACCTTTTTTTTTCTGTGAATTTTTGAGGATGCCAGGCTGAACCCCAGAGCAAGAATGTTTCAGGTATTACCTCCCTCTTCTTACTCCCCCCACGCCTCCCTTTCCTTCCTTGCCTAAACTCTGATTTCTCCACGTCATGACTTTCAGGAGCAGCTGGCTGGTCTTTTAGCTCCTAGGGCCTGACTAAAAATCCTTTGAAAGCCATTTTCCTCTCGGCCTCTGCAAGCTCTGGATCAGGCCCCTCATGTTGTCTCCCAACCTGGGTTCAGCAGTAATAACAGCGTAAGTAGTAACGATGGTACTCTGCTCATGGAGCAGGGCAATAAACTCCTCTATCATGTGCAGGAGTAAAATAGAGCAGAGGTCTCCATCAGTTTGGAGCAATGACTCTTCTTTTTTTATTTGTGTTTATTACAAAACATCTCTTGAGGTCCAGTCCTCTTGTACACACATTAAGAAAAAAGAAGGGTGGGGGGGTGGATGAAGGAGGTATGAGAAAAAGAATATACAAAGAATTATCTTACTAGATCAGAGTTAACTATCTTTTTGGTAGATAAGATAGCTGTTGAGATTTAGAATCATAGAAATATAGAATAGTTAGGGTCAGAAACGACCTTAAGATCATCTAGTTCCAACCTCCCCGCCATGGGCAGGGACACCTCACACTAAACCATGTCACCCAAGGCTTTGTCCAACCTAGCCTTGAACACCGCCAGGGATGGAGCATTCACAACCTCCCTGGGCAACCCATTCCAGTACCTCACCACCCTAACAGT
>JAOSLQ010004737.1:0-21151 GCA_025629905.1 Lorius lory | reverse complement strand
CAGTCTTTAGCTGTCTGAGCCTGGGGAGATAGTTTCAGTGACTGGTTTTGCTGTGGATTTCAGACATCATGACTGTCTTCTGTGACAGTCTGTGTGAAATGGCCCCGGTTTATAACTGTCTGTTACAAATGTTTTCCCCAACTTTTAAACACTCCCATGGATGTGTTTGTTCAGCCTTCCTAAATCCTCCTGAGAAAGACCTCTCCTGGCATCCCAACACCACCTACACGATTCTTTTCAAGCAATCTGAAACTGGAGATAAAGCCCCTAAATTAGAGCTTCTTGACACATAGAAGGTGCTGTATTCCAGAGGTAGTTTATCTCTTGCATTACATTTGGGAGATAAATAGGGGATGCACCAGAGAGAGGTCAATAAGTGGAACCCAGCATCCATTCACAGGGATTTCCTTCATGTGAATTGCACTGGAGGATGACTAAGGCTGTGTATAAGCAGGTTGGAATTTTGCACCATAACAGTAATGGATCTGTGCAAATTACAACTTTTCCCCAAGCTTCTTCACACTTTCTAACAAAAACACATTGCTGGCATAAGCTGGTTAAAGCAAAAGTGGAAGCCGGGTCTCAGTGGAAGGTTTTTAGTCTGGTCAATAATCCCAAGTATTTAACAGTGTAGATTAATCTCTACATTCTTTCCAGGAAGGAATCATTAGATTGAATTGGCCTTTACAAGCAACAAAGTGAATGGAGAAGCACCCACGAGCCCTTTGCATGGCCACCAAAAAACAGGTTCTGTTCCTCCTGCTCTAACTACTGAGCCAAGCTGCTCACTGTAAAGATGGTTTTGAGCTTTTCTGAGCAGCTTGAAGCAAACTCACTCTGTCTTCAGAGCATCTTCTCCAATCCCATAGAACCATAGAATCCCAGACTGGTTTTGGTTGGAAGGGACCTTAAAGCTCATCCAGTTCCAAACCCTGCCAAGGGCAGGGACACCTTCCACTAGAGCGGCTTGCTCCAAGCCCCATCCAACCTGGCCTTGAACACTTCCACTTCCTTGAACACTGCTCTGAGAAAAAGGCCAGAAAACATTGAGGTTCTTGATAGCTTCTTTTGCTTTTGATGCTTTTTGGCCCCAAGAGCTGAAGCTGTGACTGTGGTTGCAAATCCACGCTATGGTTGTGCTCTGCAGTCTGAGGCAGCCAGGCTGGGTGGGTGGATTATAGAATCATAGAATCATAGAATAGTTCAGGTTGGAAAGGACCTTAAGCTCATCCAGTTCCAACCCCCTGCCATGGGCAGGGACACCTCACACTAAACCATCTCACCCAAGGCTTTGTCCAACCTGGCCTTGAACACTGCCATGGATGGAGCATTCCTTGTCTTGGTTATACAGCCTCTTTCCTCCATTTCACTGACTTTGGTCCTTGAGTCTCCTTCCTGTAAGCTCTTCTTGCTCACTAAGCCAGCAGAATCTACTGTGATTCTACTGAAGAAAGAAACATTTCCCTTCCAGCTTATAGCACAGTTTGCACTGGGTTGGTAAAGTGAATTGGCAAAAAAGAGTGGCTCAAAGGACATGGGAGCCAGCCCAAGGTGAGTAGGGGGAAGGCGAGCAGCACTGGGAGGAGAGGGCAGATGGGGAGTACCACAGTGTCAACACCAAAGTGCTGACAATGAGTTGTTAGGTTGACTACCCCATCTCCTGGGACTGCACCCTAAAGCCTGCTCCTTTGAATGGTTGCCCTGAAGTCTTTTCCATGCCCTTTTGCAGTACTGATATCAAGGTATGGGCATTTTTTTTCCGTATGGTCCTTCACAGTCTCATTAACCCATGTACTAACACTACCAGAAAAAGCCATCAGGAAATGTCATGCATAGTTTCCGTGGTAAAGCACTAAAATGCCAGAGGATAAATTTGAGATTCTACAAGAATTGAAGAGAATAGTGGAGTTAAACTGTATTTGTCACTCTCTAGGCATGTCACATTGTATTTTAAAACCAGAGAAATCATCTGACAAGTGCTAGGACTTTTTCAGCTCATCTTTTACCTGCAGGAGGATGGAGGGGGGGGGGGGGGATTGTTAAATTGTGTTAAGGGGAAACTGTTATTAATGAACTCTTTTGAATCCTTCTGGGCACCTGAGACGATAACACCCTCACAAGGGAGACTGAAAAGTGGAGCAGGTTGGCTGCTGAAACTCACAACTTAATCTGTCTAAACTGAAACAGTAGGCTGCAAACTGTGGTGTATGCAGAGCCTGTGTGGCTCTGTGTCTTTTTCAGAGAGGGTATTTGCTGCTGGCATGCAAGGTGGGCAGCCAAGGGGATCGTCTTCAGGAGTGGCAAGGCAGGATTTGGCAGAACTTGTCTGCCCTCAACAAAAGAAGGTCCTCTAGACAGCCAGTGTGATGTAGTTTTCAAAGATTTATCATTTTGATGAAAAAAACCCCATAGGGCAGAAGGTCAAGATAACTTGCGCAAAAGCTGTAAACAGTTTTTTTCTTCAGTAGGCTTTGACTTCAGTAATTCAAGGTTCTCACTCAATATTTTGACATAGACCATGTATTTCCCAAACAGAATATCCACAAACTGCTTCAGACAAGAATCTCATAACGTATCAAAGCACGGCATTGTGAGAGAACATCCTTCAACCAGAGATGGTTCTAAAGTAAGCTATTTACATTTTTTCATAATGGCCTGTAAATCGGCATCTGGTTATTTACCACATCTCAGCTGAGGGTCAGTGACTTCTGTAACTGCACTGACTGATTGATCGATCATATGTTTAGATATAACTGGTTTTAAGGTTAAATGGATTTAAATGTTAGGTAAACATTTGGAAACATGTGGATTAAAATTAATTTACTGCCTATTTGCATTTAAATTATTTGAATATTTGAAATATTTGAATATTAAACCATCATTAGAAAGTGAAACTGGTTCAACTGAAAAGGTTTAAAATAACTTCTTTATTTAAATCAGTGCAGGTTCAGGTTTAAACCAGGTCTTAGATGAAAGGCACAGCAACAATGTATTGTTGTACTTACAGAAAAAAATATTATGGCGATTGTTTTATTATTCATCTTTAGCATAAACCTACCCTTAGAGTGACAAATGCTACAAATGAACCCTTTCTCCCATACCGGTCCTCCACTGTAAAAAAGAAGCAAGCAGATTTAGTGTTTCACTGGCAATAAGTCAAATGTTGCTTAAGACATAAGTCAGCACCATTTGACACAAGTGATAGTTTCCACTTGAGTAAAATTCATAAATGTTACCAGCATGAGATCTGAACAGATTTTTAATCTCTGGAGTCAAAGGCAGGGCAGTCTGGGGAAAACTAGGGTTATTTTGACAGCCTTATGTTTGGCCGATGAATAAGAAGGACCTTTTTCAGTTCCCTGCCTGAGAGCTAGCCTGATATTTACCCATCTATCACTGTCAGTTTTTCCTGTGCATTCCTGTTTTATTCAGTTGTGAGTTGCTTTTTTTTAAGGGGGCTTGTGTGTATGTGTGAGTAGCCACACTTAATACTGTAGTTCTCTTCTTTCTGAGATGGAGATTGTAATTGGTTATTGATGGCCTATTTGTATGCTAATGTTGCTCAATAAAAAAAGCTAAAGCATAATTAACACCCCTGCTTCACCAAAAAAAGAAAGGGAAAAAGGAAAGCTTGGAAAGGTCAATGGATTTCATATAATAAATTACTAAATAATGGAAGACCCAGGATCCTACATCCTAGAATGTAATGCTTTCACTATTTATTAGCTATTATTTATTACAAATGCTGACTATACTTACTTTTCGGTAACTATTTTCTACATACAATATATTTAGACATTATGACCCTGTGGTTGGTGGTATAATGTACTGCAGCCTGCCAGATTTCAGATATAGTGGCTTTCAAGAGAATAGCATCTTTGTTTATTCTCCCATATTTCATTAACCCACAATTCAGTAAAACTGCAGGTGAAGCTGGCCAGCTCTTGGTGCAAAGGCACGAGTCAGAAAACCTAGCATCAGACCTCGCAAACATGTATTCACAAAGTGGTGAGCTCCAGCCCCAAAGGCAGCACATGCAACACTTTTACTACTGGAGTCAGCAACTGTTGGCAGAACGAGCTCCTCGCATACTTAGAAAGCAAGGAAAAATTTAAAGTCCAAAGCCTTGTTCATGCAAGTGATACCCTTGTGTTTGGTGGGTTTTTGGGTCATGTCATTTGACATAGCATGACAGAGAAATAAGGTATATAAGGTATATGGGCAAATGTGGAGCTGAAGCTGGTCAAACAAGTGACTATGCCCTGTTTTTATGCTGTCTCTGCAGTGAGACATAGATTAAGCTGCCTTACCTGAGATGAATTAATGTGTATAACCTCGTGACTAGGGTTGTGTGGACCAAGAGCAATGTATAGGTGGTTATCTCTGCTTGGGCAGAAGAGCAGCCACAGTTGACTGAACAGCTGCAACATGACTCCATTCAATCATCTGACTGAACATGCAAATGCTGTTTGGGTTTTAATGTTACAATTACACCAAACTTCCAGTTGGCAGAGAAAAAATATGCAAATTATGACTGTACTGGTTATGCATAGCTTTTAAACCCAGAGTCTTATAATGGAAGTGGCAATGCCGTAACATCTCCATCTCCATCTCCTTCCATGGCTTCCTATTAGCATAAAACACATTTGCAGAATTAACACTCACAGTTACTGAATTTTGAAACCACTTCTTCAAGACAATTTCTTTTTGTTTTGTTTTATTTGCAGATGTCAGAGTGTAGGGAACAGGACCCCCCCAGCTGTGCAGCTTTGTCTCTTTGGCCATATTGCAAATTACAGTTCTTGCATCTACTGTTCCTCATGTTGCTCGTGGAAAGAAGTTATTGCATATTCATGGACTAGTTGTACAGTTTAAAACCAAATAAAAGACTGTTCTGGAAAAAAATATTTCCTTTGCTGAGAAAATTCAGGAGAACATTTAAAAAATCAGAATGTATGTTGATATATTCAAAGCCTGGCAAATCTGAACTCTATTTACTCAAAAAAACCCAGCAAAGTTAAAGAATATTTTGAATGTGTTGGGTTTTTTTTATTAGACTCAGTCACAGAGATCATATTTTGCCATGCTTTAGTCATTGCTGGGTGGTAACTACATGTAGAAATTTAATTTATATGCTACATTGCCTGATAGTGTTAATCACAATACTTCTTTTGTAGTTAATGGAGCCGTTTAGTAAGCAGAGGTGAGGATTTATTCTATACTATAGCGTGTGACCTTTGTTCTGGGAAATTATGTATGATGAAGTTTGTGTGTTACTGTACATAACTATCCTCAGTTACTAGAAATTCAGTTTCTTCTTGCCATTCTCTGATGAAAGGTAAATGAGGAGGTTTAGGATTTTAGTCTAGGCATAAGGAACAGCTTATGCAGAGTCAAACACTTGCATAAAATAATTGACTTTGTTTGTATCCATCTGCAATTTATCTGCAACAACAACACTGAAAGGTGACATTTATCTCATGAGTTTCCTATTCATTTCTGCACTCTGGTCTCATTGTTCATGCAGCCCAAGTGCATGATACATGTAGATGAATATTTATTATAGATGATGAAGTGTCCTTTTGGCAGTATAATATACTTCACTATAAAAATAAACAGATTGTACACAAGGCTGTCTGATTTTAGTGTTGGCGTAGGTAGTACCTCACTCTTATCTAGTGCTTTTCATCAGGAGATCTCAATGCTGTTTACTGAAGAAGGCAATACCATTATCCTGCCTTGGTAATTCCACATTCTTTACTGGATTGTGCAGGAATTGAAGATCCTGAGACCGCAAAATTCCCTCTCACAATTGCCAGAGTATTCTTGTTCAATCTTATGTTTTAAAGTAGTGGAAACACTGTGGTCCTGTAGAGACTGAAGATGGTCTGAATTTTTACATTCCAAGTTTTTACATTCCTAATACAAGTTTCTGCTGATATTGTGTCTGGTTCTTCAATAAATATTGTAATCCCAATAGTGTAAATTAAATTTCTCTTAAGAGCAGCTGTGCAATCTGCTCTTTTATTTGAAGTCAAGTCTGAGATGTTAGTGGAGAAAATTTACTAAGTTTAGTCTTTAGCTTACCTCTGCTGTAACCCGTGACTGGAAAGGAAGGCCAAAACTTCCAAACTCATACCACATCAAAGACAACGAGAGCTTATAGAATTCCAAATTTTCCTAGAAAAAAAAAAGAAGAATTAAAAATGCAGCCAGGCTTCACCCTAAAGAAGAGGAGAAAATAGAAATTTAGTTTTAAAGATGCGTGCTTGTGGGAAGCTAAACAAGATTGCCAAGAGATTTGTATGATTTATGCTTCTTTGTTATTTACTGAGGACCACATCTTATCTGGGACATCTACTCTGTGAATAATATACTGCAAAAATATAACATGCCAATAGGAAAATGGTGCTCAGAAAGCCTGAGAATCAACCTTTCTATTCAGATGTCTCATATGAGGTACCTGGCTTTAAAATGCCATGCTATTAATTGTAAGCTTGATTGATAG
This sequence comes from Lorius lory, assembly GCA_025629905.1. Taxonomy (NCBI): domain Eukaryota; kingdom Metazoa; phylum Chordata; class Aves; order Psittaciformes; family Psittaculidae; genus Lorius; species Lorius lory. Next base: position 14,643 of record JAOSLQ010004737.1, on the reverse strand, counting down.
TTTTCTGAAACAAATTGGTGCAGAAGGTGCACTGAGAGGTTGGAACTAGATGATCTTAAGGTCCTTTCCAACCCTAACCATTCTATGATACTATGACTATTGTGAGGGACTTGCCATTTATCACCATTTGTCAGAAAGGGCCTTTTCTGATGTCTGGAAATGCGATGTGTGGGCAAGAAAGGAAGCAAAATGTTGGATAGGATTTATGGGATGTAAGTGTCCTAGTGTCCTTGCTTGCTGGTGTTGGCTGCTGAGAAGGAGCTGAGGTTACCCTTGTTGAGTGAACTTGGCTAGGCAAGCAAAGACTTCCACGGGAGAGAACTGTCTCTGGCAAACTGTACTGCTGCAGTTGTGTTTGCTGGTGAAAAAGGAAAGAATCATATTCAGAGCCTTTGGATGTGTTTTGGCTTTTAGACAAAGGAGGATGAACAATGAAATCTTCATCAACATTTAAAATCTGAGCTGTTTGCTCTCAGCGAGTTGGTGACACATTGCAAATCTTAAAAATCAAAAAAGCTGGTTTTGGTTCTGTTAGATGCAGTCCAGATGGATTCTCTTACTACCATGGTATGTTTTTCTTCACTCTGATAATCTTACTGCCTCCGCTGCCACAAGTCAGGGATCACTCAGGTGAGGAAATTGTAGAGAAAAGGAGGAATTACAAATAATCTAGCTCTATCTGGAGTGTATCAGATAATATTTCAGTATAAAATACTGCACACTACATCTTTAAGTGTACCACTTTAAACTTCTCTGAATTTTCGTTGAGATGCTACTTTTTCTCAAGCAGCTGAACTGCCTGATCCCCAGGAACTGCAGCATGATTAGACAATGCTATTCCCTCTTCCCCTTCACCCAGAGGACAGAGTTAACCTTTCAGTTTGTCCATGCCTAAGCTTTAATAAAAACATTAATGAAGTTAATGTGTTTGAATAGATTTTATCCAGTGAGTACTAAGGAGCCTGCGTTAGTGGTGTGCATAAAATGTCACACTGGACATGAATCTCTTGAGCTCTAGGATCAGCACAGACATGTACTTCTCAGTTCAGCATCTTCTCAAGCTTAAAAATTCTGGTCCCCTCCTATGCTTTAATTTTTGCAGTGCTGTGTACACTAACACACAAAATGATGTCCTGTTGGCCCAGTTACAACTGGTATGAAATCAAATTGCTGTATCTTCATCATTCATGGCCAATTTAGCTCCAAAAAATGAATCTAAGCCAACACAATGAAATGAAAAATGCTTCTATGCTGCTCATTTAAGTGATTGTATTAGTGCAGATTACAGCCTTTAGGTGCTAACATATTTGTTTTTGCAGTGGACTTCTGTTTTCGGTGGTTGCTCTAAGACCCACATCTAAGGGTAGCTGACACACAAACATTTAATTATGTAATAAATTATGTATACTATATCTCTGAGCATCTTTTGTTTTTAGTTCAGCTCTGTCCTAGTCATATTCAAGTGATTTGATGATATGAAGAAATGAAATATCTCCAGAATTTCAATTTGGGTTATCACTACTGTTAGCACTTTATTTGTTAAAGTGTCAGCTCTTTAGGGACAGATTTTCCCTCTCTACTATGCCAAACAGAATGAGGCTCTTGACCTGGAAAGGGAGACCTTTGGGAAGCTACCCCAATACAAATAATGTTAGTAATAACATAATGACATTCCAGGGTGCAGAATGTGCTGCGAGGTCCTGTTTTCCAACAAGGACCCATGCGAGAGGGCTCTGGACAGACTTGTGCACTGAGGCAAGTGGCACTGTGGCTCGTCTCATCGTAGCCAGCCTGCTCAGAGAGAAAGTCTGCCTCCAGTGCATGGTATTTCTTTCTCACATGGTCAGTTTTCTGAAGAGACAGGAATGGGTGGGTGAATATCCTTTTCTATTTTGCTTTCCTGTACTTCTTTTTAATTTCAGTGCTTGTCAACTGAAAAGATGGAATCCATTTGCAGATGTATTTACTTTTCCTATAAGTTCCTTTATCTTTCTGGCAGTTCTGACATCACAAAAATTGCATCCCATAAAACTCACATACATACCTCTCACTTAAGCTCTATGCTGAATACACTGATATGGTCCCTGATCTTCTTCTTCAGATGAAAATGGTGATCTTGAAGGTTGGGGTCTTGACTGATTCGATTAAGCAAACTTTCCTCAATGGCAGCAAGGAAACTGATCTGACAGAGATACAAACCGTGTGCTCTGCTGTATGCTGAAATATTATGCAGTGATTATCACTGACATATGATTACGCTCCCCATGATTTCGAGTTTTGTCTCATACAATGCTCTGTTATGACATCAAATTCAATGTTAATTATATATATATTTTATATTGAGGTCTATATAGGATGATCTAGAAAAGAAAAAAAAAAAAAGCAAGAGATAAAATAACAGAAGTTACTCTGATTATTTAATTTCTAATCTGTGTAACCATGAAATACCTGGAAAAGTCTGCCACTTCCTTCAGGAGAAGGAACTGGAATAGTGGTCAGATACTTTCTGCTTTCCAGTTTGGAATGCATAGAACCCCCAGATTCTCAAAGTCTACATCTCATTTGAAAGCCTAGCCACATTTGAAATCAGGATGCTGTTTGATCAGACTCACCAAAGAACGCTACCATGATGATATGATCATGGTAGGATACCATCAATACATGATAAACACTTTCCAAACCCATCTTAAAGGAAGCGGCTCAAAGAACAGTGCCTTGAGCATTAAGCTGTGCTATGGGGAAAAGTACAAGAGGTTAAGTTGTAGTCCCTGTTTGGATTTTGGACACACACATATACAAGCCTTCACAGGTGTATGTCATAGAATGAAGTATGCAGAGGCCTTCAGGCACTTGCATCATCTGCTGTGTCCTGTTTCTCTGCTGCAGCCCTGGGAGCTTTGGTGTTCATATAGAAGTGCTGCAACTTATCTCTGGGTCTCTCCTCTCTTGTGAAAGATGTGGAGTTTTCCTCTTCTCTTTCTATCCCTAGGAAGCAACGAAGAGCAGGTGTGGAGAAATCTATCTCTTGTAGCAAAGTTAGGCTCCATCTGTTCCAGCAGTCAGCTGGCAGAAGGGTAAATTCCATCAACGTCAATAATGTTTTGCTTAGATTTCTGTGGAACTGTATAAGGAATAAGCACTGCACACTGTATGTGTTAGTAAAGATTTATTGTGTTTGTCTTGGAGGTGTCAGGTGGCAGAGAGGCTCGAGAAGAGAAAATGAGGGGAAGCATATGTGTTAGCTGAGCAGCTCCTGCAAAATCATGAAGATAAGCAGGCACTGTGACGACTGTGCTGTCATGGTAGTGAAGTCAGGAGATGTGATTCTCCTCCCATGTCTCCAAGGGATCTTGGATACCATCTCATCTCTAATCTCTTGCCTAGCTAGACGGTCAGTTTTCTGTTTTCAAAATGTACTCTATTTTCAAAATGTACTAGAGAAGAGGAGGTACTTTAAAGTCCAGTCATTCTTCATTGGTTACAGAATGAGACCCAGGGGAGGGTCAGAGGTTTTAACAAGTAGAGATTGGCTTAACACAGACAATGAAGTCAGCAATATTCCTTACAAGATTGACTTATTAGCTGCATAAATGTTATTATCTTTCAACCAAATGGCTTTGTATCTAATTTACTATCCGATAAAAGGATAGCCCGAAAACCAATACTCTTGTAGTTATTCAAGTATGCTGCTTGCAATTCCCTGCTTTTATTTATACTGTAGTTTATTATCAGTCTGGTTGTTTGTCATAGACAAAAATAGGAAGATCATGTTCTTTCTTTGGCTTTGCTGTGTTTTAAAAAGAAAGCAGGTGATGACATATTCTTCATTACTGAGTTGATTGATAAAAAGGGCAATTACGCAATACATCTATTGACAGAGGGAAGCCTTATGGAAAGAGGCCCTATCCTGAGTTAGTGCGATGTCATCCTGATAATATAATTGAGATTTTTGGATGTATAAGAGAAGAGTCTTTTCCACACAGAGAGAGACTTTGTTTTCTGACATCACAGTCTTTCTTGTGAGGTCAGTGCAGGATCTATACGCTTCCCTTTGAGCTTGGACCAAGTTCCACACTCAAGCCTGAAGCCCCTGCCCTTCTACAGTACAGATCCTGAGCCTTGCCTGCAGGGGGAATAGCTGGGATGGTGCTGGCTCAGCTGAGCTGCAACACGCACCATAGACTGCAGTCCTATGATATCAGACAGCTGGTGTCAGCGGGGAAGTGGGATGAGTTTATTTCTTCAACTGCTCCATGCACGCAGCCAATCATTTTGGGGTTTTGCAGGCAACTAATTACTGATGTTCATTAGCTGGCAATATTAATGGGCAGTGTAGGTCAAGGAACACACTGTACGTTAGCTTGGTGACACGACCACACTCCCTCACTTGAGGTTTCTGTCTGAAAAGATCAGGTTTCATCCTACCCAGAATCTTATGCACTTGGGGCACTCACAGACAAGTGCATATGTGTCACTGTATATCCCAGAGTCCCTTATCCTGCTACCTGCTACCAGACATCTCTACACCTTCCTGCCTTAGTGAAAATCAACAGAAAGATATGAATGCTCATATCCTCCCATTTTCTTGTAAGGCTTTGAAAGCTCCCACCAAGGCTGCTATGTTTTGCGTGGAAACAGGTACATCTTCCAGTGGTTTTAGTCTGGAAGCAGCAACTTCATTCAGAAGGGAGGAGAAGACAATTGGAGGTTTGTTATTTCTTGCATTGCCATGTTAGGATTCCTCAGAACTAATTTTGGAGATTAAACTTCCTGGAAAAGGAGTGTCCCTTACATGTATACATGTGGAAGGTATGAGGAGGCACTTACATGACTTCAGTTCTTCCATTATATGTTGTTTGAATTACTGGCTTTATAATCTTATTATCTGTAAGTCCTTGTTGTTTTATTTCCTTATGAAAAGGGAACATAAAGAGAAAGGTGCTAATATCTCATGACCTAATTTAGCTGGAGCCATGCTCTTCTTCAGCATCACAACGTCTACGTCAATGGAGAGCTCCCAGGCCCAATGATTTGTCACTCCTGTGTTTAGATTGCCAGTCATACCTATGTATATTGCACATAGCCAATCCCACACCAGCTTTCATAGCAGTCTGTGTGGAATTACTCTCTATTCTACTCAAGTCTTTTATCCTGGGAGCAAAGGAAAAGCCAAAAAAACACTGAACCTCCCATCTGTTTGGGTTGTTGTTGATTCACCTTTCTGACAGTCACAGGTTGTACAGACCTCTATCACCATCTCTCTTTTCCAAAATGGAAAAAACCCTGGCTTTTGACATCTCTGATCAGGTTTAGAAGTGAGCTGTATACCGAGTTTTGGTATTGTGCAACACTCCTACTGAGCCCTCAAGCAGAATATTAAAAGCCTACACAACCTTAAGCTGAAAACTAGAGGTGTTTGTACAATGAGGCAGCGATTTTGATGATTATGCCCTTGAACTTCAGTGTTTCTCTGTGGATGGGTCAGAGAGCTTTCGTGTCCTTTTTCCCAGCACTGCAAACCAGCTGGGTACAAGCCAGATCCTGTCTAGAAGCTGTGCATTGTTGTATTAGCCTGGGCCAAAAATTCCTGACTAGTGACAAGGCATTTTAACTTGGGCTCAGTGCCATGTTAATGTAATTGGATTTAAACATGTCTGTTTTCATGGAATACACATATGGTAGAAGTGAGATTGTGGGTATCTGCCCTGACAGCCTGTGACTTCTTCATGTTCATCTCAGGGTGTTGCCCTGCATTGGTTTTGCTTGCACTTTCCGACTGGAAATTGTACCCATATAATGTGTATACAAAGATATAAATACAGAAAATTGTACCAAAATAACTTGTTTTGAAGGATTCTGGCAGCAGGATTGTCTTTTCTCATAATCAGATGAACAGAATATCTTCTGCATTTCTGCTGTGTTGATAACTTATACTCCAGAGCATATGAAAATATAGAGGCTTTATAGTATCTAAAGATATATGTTGCATTAATTATTGCCAAGCTTTCATGACTATGTCTACCTCAAAATAAGTCTTCCTTCCATCAATTCTCCATCCAAAGAAGAAACCACAATGACTGTTTTTTTTAACTCCTCCATAGCTGTGCTCTTACTGTGCTTATGGAAAACATGTTGGAATTTCAGCTTATGTTCTAGCTAGAAATAGATAAATCTGTTTATACCAGGTAGTGATTTGACTGGAAGACTCCTTGCCACACCCAAAATACATGAAATGAGTAGTTATAAATATTCTCTTTAATCATGGAAAGGATCCTTGTATACAAATTTATGCAGACTCCCTTAAAGACATGGCTAGGTTCTCCTTTCATCATCAACAGATTTGCTTTGTGTCTCTCAGTTAGCTTCCTTTAACTTGTACCACTGGTTTATGCTAGAGTTAGGGACAGGTCTTGCTCCCAGGCAGCTGAGGAAATGCCTCCCTTTTCCTCATTTTTGTGTCTTTTTTTGTTTGTCATATGAACTGCTATCATAAATATTTCGATGGAAATGCCTAAAAGGAAAATTATATGGTTTCTAAGTTCAATGAGCCGTTAAATAGGTTCTAATAATCTCAATAAAAGTTTGGGATATTTAATAATGAGAAGCAGATATGTAGGTTACTTGATTGCTACCAGACTCTCAGTAAATATTGCCAGTGGCTCATACACTGTGGGTTCCTCAAACACCCTCAAAGAAGAGCCTGTGGGGTGGGGGAGGAATCAACCAAATCATGTATAAACAAAGTGTTTTTCAAGAGAACATGTCTTTTTTTATTTTGGAAAATGCTGTTCACCACATGCTTTTTATCATCACTGTGTAAGGTTTAGAGGTTTTCCAATAAGCAACTAAAGACCTAATCAGACTTGTCCTTTATAACAATTCACACTTGTATTGCATGTAACAGCATCGTGGGTTTCAGTGGCCTTTTCTAGAAATGACACTCTCACAGATCTGGAATTTGAGAGATATATTTACCTTCTCCAAGGCAAAGCACCCTTTCCTCCAAGAAACCAGGGAAGATGTTAGTTTATTCAAATTACATCAGGGCAGAAAGCCAGGTGGGAAACTTTGATTACCAGCATCTCCTTCTAGAGCCCTTCTCTTTGACTATATAGTGCATTTAGGAATCGCCTAATTAGGTGATTGATAATTGATTGATAAGTTAGGATTTTAATGTACATTGCAGGTGTCCCTATTTAATCTACACAGTGCAATCAATGAAATATTTATCAGGCCAGATGAAGCTAGTCAAAGGTCTGAGATGTGCTTCTGCAAAAAGTTCCTTGAATAAATGTGAAGTGAACTTGTTCCATACCTTGGTCTGTGAGATATGGGCTCACCACACCAAAACATTTATTTTAACTGTCTTATGTCCTCATTGGATGTTGGATCTTGCGGCCTCTCAAAGGCAGCAGCAAGATGCCTCCGACTACAGAGACCCCCGAGCTGGTTGCATGTTCTCTAGAGGTTCCTTTCTGCAAGGCAGGACCACTTCTGTCCATCTTTATAGCCATTTACGATATTTGATGAGATAGATCCAAGCTTCAGGTTGTACAGCTGCAGGAAGCAATAAACTCATTAAACATTCTCCTACCTTGTGTTAACTAGATAAGAGGTGCTCACGTGAACTGCGTTGTGCGGCTTTTAAGTTTGCACTGGAGGAAGTAAGAGGGCGGGGAAAGGAGAGATGCTTTATCTGCTGTACACCTTCCTTGCCCTTATCTCCTTGTGAAAATGATAGATGAAGTTAAGATGCCTGTAATCCCTGCTGAGTGAACAGAAAAAAGCATGAATGCTGTTTCCAAAACATTTGCAGCAGGGTTGCACAACCTTCCTGTGATTTGCAGAGTTTGCCCAACTGTTTGTGCAGCTGTAGTTCTTCTTGGAGCCCTGGCCATGCCCGAACAGAGCTTCTCTGACTTAGCAGGTGGCACCTGCCATTAAGCAGTGTTTCCCTATGTTGTTTGACTGACTGCATATGGATGTACATACCTTGTGCAGGGTGAGACACTTATCCCTCTGAAGACATTAATTCTGGGGGTTCATGCGTCATGTTAGTGTTAAGCAGATGGCAAGCCAGGTCTCCTGTCTCTCAGACCTCTATTTGTTTAATTAGAATTGTAGAATCATAGAATAATTTGGGTTGGAAATGACCTCAAAGCTCATCCAGTTCCAACCCCCTGCCACAGGCAGGGATACCTTCCACTAGACCAAGTTGCTCCAAGCCTTGTCCAACCTGGCCTTGAGCACTGTCAGGGATGGGGCAGGCACAGCTTCTCTGGGCAGCCTGTGCCAGCACCTCACCACTCTCACAGTAAAGGATTTCTTCCACATATCTAACCTAGATCTCCTCTGTTCAACTTTGAACCCATCACCCCTTGACCTATTGCTACAGTCCCTGATGAAGATTCCCTATCCAGCACCCTTTTAGGCCCCCTTCAGATACTGGAAGGCTACCATGACTTCTCCATGCAGCTTCTCCAGGCTGAACAGCCCCAGTTTTCTTATCTTGACTTTAAAAAAGAGGTGCTTCAGCCCCTAATCATCCTTATGGCCCTCCTCTGGACTTGCTTCAACAGTTCCATGTCCTTTTCATGTTGTGGATACCAGAACTGTACACAGCACTTCAAGTAGGGTCTCAGGAGAGGGAAGTAGGAGGGGCAGGATCACCTCCTTTAACCTGCTGGTCATGCTTCTTATGATGCAGCCCAGGATACGGGTGGCTTTCTGGGCTGTGAGCGCACACTGCTGGCTCATGTTCAGTTCATCATCAACCAAGGCTTCTTAACCAATTATATATTGGTATTTTCTGTCTGATGAATCCATCTATCTATTTTAAACTTCTATTACATTATCTATTCAGTATGGGAACAGATTCTTGGTTGTGCTTTACATAGCTCAAGAGGACTCTGGGGCACAAAACCTGTAGATGTTACCTTGATAATAACTAAGCTTGCATTTCGGGGCATGCATGCACATGTGTAATTGGGTACCTCTTACATATTTTAGAAGCATAAGCACTGCCATTAAGGTCAATGATGAACACTGGAACTTGTTGATCAGCTTCAACTAGGTAAAAAAAATAAAAATCAAGCATATTTTGACTTTATTTACAGTGATTTAACTTCAATGACTTTAGTGAAACCCACTGCTGGAGAGGGCAACCAGCATTAGACTGAGTAACCAGTATGATGCATTGCCCTTTCAGACAGCTTGGGTTTTTTTTATAAATGGTGAGTCCCATATCTGCACAGAGTTTATGCTGCATTTAGGCCCTTGCCAAGGAATCCAATCTTTAACACTTGCTCAGAATTCCATTAACAACAGCAGGGGCCCATCCAGGCAGCAGGACCCACATGTATCCAGCTAAAGGGTGGTGGCATATATATATATATGTATATATAAAACTGAGCATTAGTCATAAAAATGTCTTGTTTCCAGGTAGGAAGGAAGCTGCTTTCACACATTGTGCGGCAGCACTTCAAGATAGCTTTGAGTCTCTTATCAAGCCGATGGCACTAAGATAGTGGGGGGGCAGGCAGAAATTGTGTGCCTGGAGTTTTGCCAGAGCCACTGAACTGCATGCTTAGTTCTTTCTAAAAGCACTTTGGGATCCTTGGTACCTTGTACTTCTAGAGCTGTAATCACCAGTAAGATGGTGCTCACTTTCACAGCCAATTATGAAATAGGTGGAAGGTTCCATTTTTTGCTGCCTTTAACATTCAGGTGACTGGAAGTTCAAGTGATAGCCTTTCTATTCCCCAGTCCTATGGAAACAGCTGCTCTGTGACAGAGGGCACCAACGGCTGTACTTCCTCATTTCTTTCAGGGTAAGAAATCTGCCTTCAAGACCTGCTTTTGAAAGCCCAATAGAAGGGAAGAAATTGAAGTGAAACCTTTCTTGACAGCACTGAGCTTCTGTGTGCTAATTAATTGATTGGCAAATGAGGTGGGGATGGTTCCCTGTACCCTTCTTTAATCAGCTGAGATTCATCCGTATCATTATAATAAGTGGAAAAATGTAGTGGAAAGAGGAGCATATGTTCTAAGCCAACTTGCAATCATGGCAGGCTCACATAGGTCTGACTCATTTACAAAGCCTCTGCTGCTGCAGCAGTTCAGTTAAACTGGGCAATGTTTGCAGCATTTGTATATCCATGCATGTCTCTAGTTCTCCAGCTTGGCTGTCAAGGTCTTTTCTTTGCAATGCCTCTTGTTCTCTAACCATAATAATAGCATAGCTTTAGCTGGCACCTTGCTTATGACTGGGCACTGCTTGAAATGCGATACAACAGGATGGCTTTTAAAAAGTGAATGCTGAGCCTGCAATTATGAATTCAAGTCTGCAAAACCACAGATGCAGCCCAGTTACAATAGTTTCTCAGAGGTGTGCGGCAGCAGAGCATGGTGTTGCATGATGACTGATGTGTGGGGTAAGTAAACTTGTACCTCTAGCTTTTCATTTGTGGTACTAGGCTGTGATCAGACATGTTATTCAAGATAGAATGCCAGGTAAGAGGTTATCATCCGTCTTGTCATGATCATTCCCACTGCTCTGGGTGCTCCTGAAATAACTGATTATGTAGTCCCTTCCTACCATGAGCTTCCCTCCCCCTTTAAATGATGTGAGTTTAAACTTAATCATTTAGTAACATTTATTTATTCTTTAATCTATTTATTTATTTAATGATTGATTGATTTTCTGAATTGGATGGTTTTGGTAGAGGTATGTTAAGGATGGGCTACACCAGTGGGATGGGGAGATGTTTTACACAAATTTAACGTCACAAGTGAAGATGGCCTCACTTTTGCCACTTGTGGCTGGGCACTCCAGTTGTTTCTCCCATACTAGGCTCAGGTTCTTGTCACAACCATGAATGAACTTTTTGCTAAGTGAATGAGCTGAATCAGCTCTCCAGAAAGTTTATGTGAGCACTAGAACTGGTAAAACAAAGGACTGGGCTGTGCACTTGGGGCAGAGAGAAAGAGAAATGAGCACAATAGTTTGCTAACAGCCCATGGCTACATACGTGAACAGACAAGGCAACCTTGGGAACTGCAGGGAGCAAGTCTTGTATAGTTACACTGTTAGACCTGGTAACTTCAAGACAGATGATGAGTTGACATCCAACAATGGTGGATGTTTGGCTCTGTATTAGAAGTGTTCAGTGAGAGAGAGGTACCAAAATGCAGCCTTTTTAGAAACCAGTCTGTAGTTTGTGGCTTCTCCTGACTGCAGCTGGAAACACCATCTGCATTCTGAAGCACATGAAGGATATGTTTGGTGAAAGCTCTTGAGCATGCTTGGTTGAAGGGATGCTTCAGCAGTGCCCGTTTCTTTGAGTATGATGGGATACTGGTGGGATGAGGAAACACAGTTACTGCTTGTCACTGCCTGGGTCCACTCCAAGCCACGTCAGAGCAGCTTGGCGGGCAGCTGATCCACTGAAATTGCAAATACAAACTGCCTTGCAAGAGGTGATGAGCATCAAAAGGAGGAATAGTCTCCATGGGATTTAATTGCAGTATTTGGATTTGTTTGCCTACTTATGCCCTGAATCTTCAAGCTCCCCAGGTTCCTGTAGGAGTGTGGAGAGCTGGCCTGTGACTTGTGCAACACACCTCTTAGGCCAGATGTTCATCCATGTGCAGATAAATACCTTTACTGTTCTAGTTCATGAATGTGGGTAAATGAGAGGACTAAGCTCTGATTTCCCTTGATTTTCAACTCAGGCATGTCTTTGTAACCCAGCCTGCTCCTATTTATACAGATAAATGTCAGCTCATCAGGGACAAACAGTATGATTTCCCACTCTTCCTGGTGCTTAAGCTGGCCCATTTTGTTACAAGTGATTAGGCCATTAACTCACCAACTCCAAACAGTTCCAAGAAGGAATTAAATGCTGTGAGGAAGATTTGTTCAGAGGCATTTTAACATGCTCTTTTCCTCAGGGCAAGATCCATAAGCTTCTTGGTTGTAACCAGTGACCTGTTCAAATAGACCCTGACCCTGAGCACTTAATTGATGAACGTGTTGTACAGTTTCACCCACTCTTTTCATCAGACTTTTCGGTCATCACCTGTGTAGTAGCATCTTTCGTAGGAGCTGAGAGACAGAGTAGCTGTAAAGCATGAAGAGTAATGGAGTTCATCTCTAATTGAATTGGACACCCCAGATTCATGCTGGAGCTTCCTGTTCTATTAGAGGCTGTTCCCTCCCCCTGGGTTGTCACTGGAGAGGTTATACCATAGATCTGCAACTTCTCTAAATAATAAGAGCCTTCTGGTGGGGAGACTTGGTCTGGAGAAGTGAGAAGCTTGAGGAACTCAACATCACAAATACCCCATCTCCCACACAACCAAGGTTTGTGTGAGCCTGGAGGATCTCAGCAGCAGAAGGTGGTGACAGGGATTATTTTGCACCATATAAATGTGTTAAAAAGGATGTGCAAACTCCTTGCTTTTTGCAGAAAGACTTGGCTTTTTTCATGTGCTCATACTGGGGGCTGTGGGTAGGAAAGCAGAGGGAAATCTACTCTGAACTCATGCTTGGCTTTCACCAGCTTCTCCTTAGAGACACCCAAAGTCTTGGCTTTAGGAAGGCTTGAAGATCTTCAAAAATGCTCTACAGAACAGGAATGGTGGAAGGGTGATGCAGGAGCTCTCACCTTCTCACCTGGATTTTGTAAGTCACCCTGATTCCTGGAATTAGGCTCAGTATGCTAGTGTGTGAAGTAGGTCTGGGAAGGCTGCAAGGGGGTGCTGCCAGGTTGGTTCATTCTCACTTGCACAACTTATCTTGTAGGAGATGCTGGGAGAGCCTTTCAGCAAATGCAAGGCCAGGCTGTCTCTGTAGCTTAATGCTCACTGACTCACTGCAGCAGAGGTGGCAAAAGTGACCTGTGGCAGGGATAGTCTTCAGGTGGCAACATGTCTCTGCTAGGTGAATGTCTCCATGGCATATCATCTTGCTGTTTCTTTGCAGTGACATAGACATAGCTGGTGTGATGCTTGCAAATGAGTTTCAGTCCCTGACTTAAAAACACCAGGCAAGCATTAGATAATAAAGGCTACATAGCCTCCATGTCTCTTCTGGTTAGAGGAAAGAGACCCTTGCATTTCCTCACACTGTGGTCAGTGCCATTCAGAGGGTTCTAATGAGTTACACAGAAAGAGCTAGGAGTAAAACAAGGGAAAAAGGCAATCCTCGCCCTCCTATGAAAGCAAAGCCACAACAACTCCCTGTATTTAGATAGTCAAGACTGGAAAAGAAAATGGCCTCACCCATAATTTATGTCTTGTTGTATAGCCACAGAAGCTTTGCTGCTTGTAAATACGACCCTTAGTGGGTTATTAAGCTGAGTCTCAAGAGACTCACATTAACACATCCATCCTGTTAATTAATTAGCTGAAATATGCATGCCTTCCTCTGATGCTAGCTTGCAAAGGGTAACATGAATTTTGATTATACTTAATCCCATGCGAAATACAACAGACGCTCACGCTATGTAAATACTGATGAGCAGCTTAGAAACCTTTGTGAGCCAACAGGATCTCATCACAAGTGCTGGTGTCTGGCAATCTGCAAAAAGATTTCGACACAGAGCTGCTGTGGTATTCAAAATAAAGTGGTGTTCGTTTCTTTGTAGGTTTGGTTTTGGCAGGAATGGAAGCAGTTTTAATATCGATGCCAGTCAGGCAGTCATTTTACTGAGGAGTTACTGATACACTTTTTGAACTTTCTTTGTGAAAGAGATATAAACTTATTTGCACCCAGAAGCTTTGCCATCGACAAAGCTGCTATAAAGCTTAGGTGGTGAATAGCTGACTCTGAATGTCCTGCTACACACCTTTCCCAAACATTTGATACGCAGCAGGTGAATGTGTAAAGCTTATCAGTCCAACCCAGTGTTATTTCCTGTCATAACTTTGCACAACAAAGGAAGTTTCTGTCCTTGCCGAGCTTTGGTGTTGCGATACGTACTGAGGTTTCTTCAGAGGAACCACTTTAATCCTTGGGAAGCTGAAATCACAGAGAAAGGGACAGGGATATTGCTTCTGCTAACTGCAATTTTATCAGTACCCAGTCGTATCAAAGCATGCAGGTGTGCCATGGGAGGCAGCTGAGGGCGATGGAGGGATGCTTGCCCAGGCTTCTGCTTCAGCAGAATGAAAAGAGAACCGTGGCCATGTTTCCAGTGTTACATTTCAGTATCCTAGTGCTATAAAACAGGAAACAAAAAGAAAGCCTGGGATTTATATTTTAACTTATTTGATTAGAACTTCTTTTATGACATCTTAGGGAAAGATCTTGTAGACAGTGTTGAGATAATATTGGTGTCTTTGAGGAGGATGAAGGGATAATGCATTGACCTCTATGCCACCAGAGTAGGTTTTCTTCCTTATGAAACTGCTGTGTCTTCATAGTGTAGGCAGTCGGTCTCATAATGCCCTGTGTATTTGGCACTGGCATGGCAGGAGTAACAAACTCATCCATGTGAAGGTGACTCAGGATCCACTGCTTTTGCATGAATGGCCAGTGCAGACAGAGATTAGGACTTCGCATTCATAGAATCATAGAATCATAGAATAGTTAGGGTTGGAAAGGACCTTTAAGATCATCTAGTTCCAACTCCCCCGCCA
>JAOSLQ010004732.1:0-51817 GCA_025629905.1 Lorius lory | reverse complement strand
AGTCAACTCAGGTCATATTTTCAAGCTTCTTTCTACAACCATCAGCATTTCCCATCTCAATAAACACTTGAATATAGTCCATTGATGTCAAGTGCTGAGCCTTGGGCTGGCCAACAGCATTCCCCTGGGTCTAAAAGCTTTAACTCACATCAACTTCAACTCCATACCGTTCAATTTAATGCAAATACTGGTTTCACAGTGCTGCACACAGTGGTTGAACAACCCTCTAAATTGAGAAAATGCTCTCTGAAAAAGAGGAGTTATTGTTGGTGATGTTATTACATTTAAACTTTCGTACATTCCATTTACAGGTTGTACTGAGTAAGGCAAAAATCAACACATTTTGTTATTTTTCTTTGTTATTTTTACTGTAGTTTCGCAATTCAGCAGCTTATAATAAATAGTGGCTTGAGGGAAGCTCTGCAGGACAAAGTTCCTTATTCAACAGCCAGGCAATGGGCAACTTAGTACCTTTGTGTTATTCTATAGGCAGGAAAATGAGCCACTAATGATGTTCAAACTGGTGACAACACCTATTTTTCTTGAGGAGTAAAGAGGGATCCAAAACTAGGCATTACCTTATGCACAAGGGAGGGAAGTAAGAGGAACACAGAATGTTTCTTTGATTTTATATGAGAATCTTGCAGACCTTAGCAAGAAGCTGCTTACTACGACTGCACCTCAGTATGCCAGCATCACCCTGGAAAAAGCTTATCTTTGCATTCCCCAAGTCCCATTTTAAAATGGTTAAAACATGTCCACACTGTCATTTGTTTCCTTCAGCACTGAAAAACCTCCCCATTTATAAACCCCCCCCCCCCCAATCCACAAAGTGAGCATATAATATATTACAGGGTGATTTCCTTTGATATAGCCACCACTTACCCAGCTGTCTTTGTAAGCCCTTTTACCCTGCTCCCAGGCCATCTATTAAACAGCTCCCAGGCAGACCACGGAGCTGGGCAGCAGGATATCTTTGCAATAAGTCTTAAATTGAAAGCTCTGCTGCATCTCCCCACTGTGAGGGCCTGCTGAGATAGGCTTCTTTTAATATTGCCTTAATAGGCTCTTCAAACTCAGTTAATTAACTTCAGTATATCTAGACAGATTTTCATTGCCTGTAGAGACCATGTGTCTTGGCAAATGGGAGCCTATTCCTGCAACAGTTATTATCAATAGAGGGTTAGAAGAAGTGATTATAGCACTCGTGAGAAAATGTAATCACCTTCTTTGAGTCTGCTGGCTCTGCACGTTTGGGATGAAGATCGTGCTCCTGAGCATGAGCCCAACCTGGAGCCATGGCCAACCATCCTGCTGGGGCTGGAAAAATGCATCTCCAGAGGCTTGGACCAGAGGAAACTCTGCCCATGCTCCTCACATACTCTTAAAGGCTGAGCTGCTGGGGCTGTTAATCACTCAATTAGGCCCTAATTATCAACACCCGATGCATCAAAAGGCCTCCCATGGTCAGGGAAAGGTTGCAGCCATTCACTTTGACAGGTGATCCCTTCTCCATGCACAATGCCCACAAAGGGCTTGGTGGAGCCGCTGGCTGCAGGGGGGATTTGGGGCTGCCCAGGGGCTCCGGTGGAGGATCAAAGCCAGGGAAACAGCTGATTGCAGACTGGCTGCTTCCTCTGTCCCTGCGAGATGGAGCACGGGTTTGTCCATTATTTACCCGGCACTGGGGCTGAAATGAAAGTCCTGGCCCCAGGGGACAGGGCAGGAGGGATGCGGGGTCTGCTCCTTCCGCCGATGGGGCTAAGGCAGGCTGAGATGTTAGAGAGCCGGGTCACAAAGCCCGCATGTAAAACCAGCCGGCAGAATTCACAGCCTCCAAATTGACCCCTGCGGGTCGGATTCCTCTCTAATTGTCATAATGTCTCTCATATTGAAGACTGGCATTGAGGCGAGACTTTTCCAGCAGCTTGGGTTGGACTGAATAGAGCCCTGTTACCAGGAAGAAGCCTGCTGGAAGCTCCTGAACCTCCCTGCTATAGGCACAGCTACAGAGCAGTGAAAACAAAGAGAAAAGACAATTCTGGGCCAGAACTCCCTATTTTGAACAAGGTACAAATAGAAACACTATCCCTTGAAACACTGCACATTAACACTGAGAGCTGGGAATGCACCCCTCTTCTTTCCTTTACATGTAAATACATGGAAAATACCTGCTCCCTCCTTAGTGTTAAATAAGTTGCTTTGCACGTATTTGGGAATACTTGCTCCCTCCCTGGACTTTTTCAGTGTAAAGATGACCTTCAGTAGGTCCTACATTTCCTGACAAGGCTAAAAGATCTTATCATCCATCACTTCGTATCAGTTCCAGTTAATAACTGTAATGAATAACTTTATTAATACAGTTATTAACTGTATTAGTTTTGGTTTAATAACAGCCTGTAATAATGGTTTCATTTTTAATGCATTTCTAATACTGAACATATGCAGCTTAATCATTCCACGAAAGCTGTGCTTTCATAGAGTAGCAAAGCTCTTGGATGGAAGCATCACAAGAATAAAAGGTGATCAGCTCAGAGCAAGAACATTCCAGCCTTTACAAGGGCGTAAATAGGCAGTGGAAAACCAAGTGCAATAATCTGGCATTATAGGATGCTACAATAATACAATAATTCTCTCACCCTTTCCAGTCCTGGTCTCATTTCCTGGGTTTTAGCGTTACTCCGGGTTATATCGGCATGCAGTGAGTCAGCCTGTATCAATTTTCCTAATCCTCACAAAATGTTGATCATTTGTTCAGCTGTTCTTTTTTAACAGAGTGACAGAACAAATGCGTAAGCAGGTTTTTAGGTTAGGGGTTTCTACTAACAGCTTCAAACTGGCATCCAGCTGGAAGCCTGTGATGAGGGATTTTAACTCCAGTACTCTTAGTAAAGGCATTGAATGGCATAATTTTATCCTCAACAATGTGATAAAAGTTGGGATGGAATAAAAAGGATCTTCCAGTCACCTCAGGGTTCCTTGAATTTGAATTCCTAAATTCCTGCCTGCCTCAGTCCTCTGTGTAACAGGAATTAGCACTGACTCGTATGTGCTCTTTCACACTTCTGATGCTCATTTCCACGGAGGTGAAACACTGCGGATCAGAGGCACAACAGGAGTCCAACATTCCCAGGGCAGTGTTCAGGACTCCCCACTTCAACCAGTGCTACTAAAAGTACAGGGGAATAAAAATCCTCAATGGTTATGAAGGAGCAATCCAGACAGAGGAATACACTCTCCAGCTCTGAACCCTCAGCTTCAGGGCATCTTTTCACCCCTAGGATCTTGATGTCACAGGCTAGCTGAAGATCTCACATGCAATTGCTATTATCCTTTTAGGATTTCTTGTCTAGGTCTGCAAGCAAACGTTCTGTAGAAGTGACAGGTTATTTAAAAGAGTACATAAAAGGTGCTGCATACAAGTCATATTTATAAGTCTAATACATAATAGATTCCTACGGAGAAACTCCTAAGCTGGAACCCCTGAGTTATTCTTGCAAAGCCTGAGCACAGTGCCAGCATATCTTACAGATGTGTCATCCATTCTTTCACCACCTAGGATTAACTCTAATCGAAAGTGACGCTCAAGACAATCCTCATAGCCTGTTATTTGTTTTCTCACTATAGGCCAGACGATTTTACCTGCTGATTCCTCATTGCAATTTCACAAAATACTACCAAAAAAAGTACCTTATGTTCTTCCCAGGGTCCCAGCATTATGAGTTTCTGTGGAAGAATGATGGGTGGAGAGGAATTGGAGGAGTTCAAGGGTGAAGAGGTTTCTTATATTCCCTTTTTCCTCTAAAGATGTATGTTAGATATTTCTGTGTGCATTGATAAGACCCCCTCTCAGTCACCTTTTCTCCAGGCTAAACAGCTCCAGCTTTCTCAGCCTTTCCTCATTAGAGAGATGCTGTCCATCACAAGCTCAAGTGATGGAATCTTTGCATCAGTCCAAAATATCTGGAGTGCTGGTGTCCCTTAAAGCTCTCCGCTGAACAGTGGCTTTCCTTGTAGTGAGCAGCCAGCTCCCCAGCCCTCACCTTCCTCATAATTTACCACCTAGAGTTTGCAGTGGAGCTTTTGAATGTACTCCTAAAGACTAAAGCGACATCCTAGTTAAGATGCTCCAAAGATGCAATATACTTCTGTAGACATATGCACTATGTAGGTAACTGAAAGCACAGGATGTGATAGAAGAAGATGCATGGGGGAACCAGTGGGCTGGGAAACACATGACAGCAAGAGAGGGCCTCTCCCACAGATGGGACTTGAGTGCTGAGGACCAACTTGTGACACGGATATAGCAAAAGCCGACTTGGATTCAAACACAACCTCTTGACTCAGACTAAGCAAGGAAAAAAGTGGTACGTGATTAGAGCATGACTAACCCTGGTCTCTGCTGAGCTCTGTGGCTTGGACACTCTGCTAAAGATTTGGTTGTAAGCTGACATTTTTCGCTCTGATTAATCCTTTCCAGTCCCTGGTCTCAGCTGACTCGGCTGAGCCCATTGGAAGCCATTGTTCAGCTCTGTGAACTTTATCTCTTTTCAGTGCTTAAATAGAAGACCCCTTCTCCCCCCACCTCATCCTTCTTGCTAAAAGCCTGTTTGTAAGAGCCATAATGAAACTCCAGGTGGCCTGGTGATTTTGAAGTAATCCCCTCAGGGATTTGAAACACTTGGTTATGCCTCATGCATTGTAACAACCCATGGATGTGATTTTCCTCTTTCTTTCCGCTGTGCTGTGTGATTTAATAAGTGTGGGGCATTAGATGCTAAAGGAGTACTAATAATAAAAATACAATCAAAACAATCCCTTCAAACACAACAAACTGCAATGGGTGTGTATGGGCAGCATATCCAGTGGTTCTCCACTGAACGTTGTATTATCTCCTGAGCCAACCTCCACTGAAAAGAACAGCAGATAGCTGTAGAGCAAAGTCCTAATCCCACCTCCAATGCCCAGGCACCCATATCAGGGGCTACATCTGGTCCCAGTTGGTTTTACCCCCTGTCATGTACTGAAGCATCACCCTGGCTGCGCTGCCAAGCCGGAGTACCTTTGGGCTTGAGAAACAGGGAGAATCAGGTCCGAAACATTTCACCTGGGCCCCTTCTCTAAAGAAAACAGAAGAGGAACAGAGTGAAATGAGTTTTCAAGGCTGAAAAAAAGGGTTTCAGTGTATCTGATGAGTTCCCAGAGGTCTGTTTGCCACATGTGCAGAAGGCCAAGTCAAGCACAACAGATGAGAATAACTTGGAAAGGCAACTGCGCACCTATGGGGTTCAAGATGCCACCAGGCTGCCACTGCCACCTGGACACTTCCAGTAATTCGTATCTTAACCTGTGCTCTGACAGCAGAACCCATTCAGTTCTTTGCTAAAGGTGAGAAAGGTGATGGTGCCTTTTGCTAAAGGCTCCTGGGATCAGCTGTAGCATCAGCTGAGAGCTTACCCCAGTTGATTAAGTTATTCTGGATATTTCCATGGATTAGAGAGAATTGTCAATACTGTTAACAGAACAAAAACGAGACCAAAAACCAGACAGCAACTAAAGGGGGCCTTAGCTATTAACTCTTAATTAGTAATAGCAAAATAGGACCTATATGGCCCTACACCCTGCTCACCATCATGAGCTATCTCCTCTTAAACATCTGGTGCCAGTCACTGTCAGACCTGGGCTACCAGTCTGAAGGGATTACACATCTAATTCATTGCAGTCATCCTCATCTTCCTTGCGGTGAGTTCCTGGGGTGAAGAGCATTGTCCTCGATTGGTTCCACCAGAAAGGAATTTTCATGGGAGAGCCAGAATGAATAAATTACCAGCAAATTGCTATTGGCAGAGTGAGATCAAGAGCAAGGAGAGAAGGATCTGGAGAAAGGGAAGGAAAGAGAGAAAGGAAGAAAGCATCTTTGGTGCACATTGAATTGCTTGCCTAATTTTCATCTGAGACTCACAATTTGGGGCAGCAGCTGCTCCAGTGATGTATTACAAATGACTTATTGCTGCAATGCATCATGAAGCTCCATTGCCCTGATGACATGTTACCATAATACATCATAAGAGCATTGCCCAGCAGGAACAGGAGTCCTGGAAACCAAACGGCTCCATAAATTTTCGTATGGTTCCCCCCAAAATTGTTGTGAATTTCTTTTCTGCTCTATTAAAGATTTAAGCTTTGAAAAGTGTGGGCCAGAGCAGGCACTCATTAAACAGGCTCCGATGGTTTCATAAGTCCCCTAAGTCATTAAAGGTTTTAATATAAGAGATTAACTATTGCTATTGTTGCTTGGCAAGAATAAATTATCTTTAAATACCTTTTTATGCCTCCTGGTAGTGGCTCAGGAGCTCGAGCTTATGTGTGAGGAGAACCCTGGCTGTGGGGATGCAGAGAAGCACTGTTCGACCTCCTTAAAATAAAGTGGAGTTGGTGCTTGAGCCACATTTACAGGTAACTTGTGGGGCTTCAAGTCTAGGTCATAGGCACCATGGATGCTCAGCCCTTCTGGAAGTTAAGCCCTGAAAGCCCACAGGCTGTACTGCACATAATGAAAAGGTTTTAGGACGAATACAGTTTAGCAGCTCAGAGAGGACCTCTGCAGACTGAATCCAGAGTTGCAACCCAAGAAGTGCTGAGTTTGGGTCTGGCTATCCCTAACATCTGATGATCCTAGAGGCTCCTCCAATCACCAGGTACCCCAGGATGCAGGATTGCTGGGGATGGAGGACACTAGGACAACGTGAACACCTCAAGTCAAGGGTATGGAAAGCACGTTCTCCAGGATGGTGGTGGAGAAGGGAGGCTGCACCCTATGCACTGCTTCTCTTCCCTCTGCTGAGATGCAAGTGAGCTGCTCCAAGGGTGATGGGATGTGTTGATACCACTGCAGAGAAACCATAGCCTTGGAAATGTAACCCTGTGAAGGACAGCTTAGTAACGAGATATCACTGGGTATCTTGGATAATACTACATGAGCTCACACAAGGGCAGGTGGAAAGGAACAGATGAGCTGAAAATCAGGGCTTTAGTTTTCCCCAGCACAGATCATGTTAAGGAACATGCAGGTTTGTAAGACAGACCTTCTGCAAGACATCGGTGTTAAAATCAGGTGTCATCTCTCCTTGTACTTACTGTGTTAGAGAAAAAAGAGAAGACTTCTCCATACAGAGTGGAAAGCATTGATTCAGAAACAAGAATTATGAAAAGAAAAGAGGAAAAGGAAAGAAAAGGGGAAAAATAGGAAAAGAGCAGAGCAGTGTTACCTGCATTTAGGTTATATGGTAAACATGAATGTGCCCATCACACCAAGTCCTCCATGGCACTATGAGATAACTGAGGAGGGATCCTGTGCTCCCATTGAAAGGGGCCTTTCCCTGGCAGTGCTGGAAGCTCCAAGAGGGAATTGCCAGCGAGTTCTTAGAAGCCCATTTCGTGGTACAGCATCAGCAAGTTGAATTTGCCTTGGAAATGCCAGCGCAGCTCGGGCTGGGTGGTGCTGCTGCTGTGTTGTAGTCATTTCTGATCCAAGATTAAGTGTCTTTTTATTTGGTTGAAATGGGGTTTAATTGAATGCGCTGCTCTGCTCGAGGTGCACCAAACCAACGGGGTTTGGTGTTTTTCTTTCCCAAATCCTAAGGGAACGTGCCCCTAGACCAACATTAGACTGTTTTGTTTTGGGGCTTTTTTTCCCCCCTTGGTCAAAAGATCCAGTGTGTGCTAATTCTGTTGGACTCTCTCTCACTCAATCACTCATATTCAGTGCCCCCTAAAGAAACATTGCAGAAGCCAGAAGGCTAAGAAATTACCCAAATGAACTGCCTGTGCTTTGCCCTCACGTATCACATACTGAATTGTTGCCACCTTGCTGGTAAAATTAGCCACGTGTTTCACAGCATTACCTTTACTGAGCAAATAACAGAGAAGGTGCTGTGCTGTGCTATGCCAGGGCAAAGGACTGCCCAAAACTGGGACCGACCGGAGCTTGATGGCTTAAGAGAGGGAAAGTTATCTTGCAAATGTTATTAACTAATCTGTTAAATCACATTGTCAGAGGTTTGTGCTGAGACGTGGTGGGCATGATGTCCCATACAGGCCATCTGTATGTGCGCTTAAACTAAGGACAAAAAGTAGTTCTAAGTTAGAAAGAAGCCCCCTGATTTTATGGCATTGCAAACTCAAGGTCTTTATTCAATTGTCCTGAAGCTTTAATACTGAAATGGGTCCAAGAAATAGTGTATTTGATTGAAAAATGCACTTTTGCAGTGATCCTTCTTTAGTAGAAAGATGTTTTAAAAGAAAGCATCTTGGTTTTTCATTATTACAAAATTCTGTTTCAAAATTCGTCTACATTTTAACACATCAGCAGGAAAAGAAAGGTTAAATCAGGGAAAAAGAGAGGCTATTTTTCACAGTCCTCTTTCTGTTTTCTCTCTCACAATAGAATCCAAAGGCATTTGCTTCAATCTGACCCAAGTCATAATAATAATAATGGTAATGATAAAAAATTAATTCAGCCATTGAGCTGAAAAATCAAATTTTCATACAATTTCATGTGTAAAAAATATTTCTCCTGCCACAGTCAATGAAAGGTGATGATTGTTCTATCTATTACCTGGGGGTAAATTCTTTTCAATCAAAGCCAGCAGAAGGCAAGTGAGAAGCCAGCAGCAGCCTGGTAGGAACAGTAGAGGAGGATGCTTGCGGTCCACTGGCCTCCCAGTTGATCAGACCAAGCATCAAACCTACTTTGCCTCCTGCTGCAACCAGGTCCCCATCCTTTGGGATGTGATGGCAACAGAAATTGTGCTTGGGAACAGACCTCTTAAAGTCAGATCCAAATATTGCTCCTAGGGCCATGACATCTTTGGTTTCTTTAGGGTACCTAAATTACAAAGCCTCACCTCTTAGCAAATACAACTGGGTTTTGTGTAAGTTATTTGGGGATGTAAAATTACCTGAGACTTAGTTAGAAGCTTCTGTGTTTTGAAATTTCATGAGTTATCTGAGACTCTGATTCTACATGAGAAAGTAGGATGATCGGAGGCTGCATTTGCAGCAATGTCTCGTGCAAAGCAGCCCTTAATTTCAAATAGAGCAGCAAAAGCTGCAGCATCCCATTGAGGCACCCACCCTGCCATCCTGCTGCTGCAGTGGAGCAGCATCTTTGTGCTCACTT
This sequence comes from Lorius lory, assembly GCA_025629905.1. Lineage (NCBI taxonomy): Eukaryota > Metazoa > Chordata > Aves > Psittaciformes > Psittaculidae > Lorius > Lorius lory. The sequence continues at coordinate 42,636 of JAOSLQ010004732.1, read as the reverse complement.
CTGGGTGCACATGGAGCAGTTTTCAGTATTTCACCAAATCGAGTTTCTTTTATTAGATTTTGACCTGTATCACAGTATTGTGGAGACTAAACTAGAGTGAAAACAACACTAATTGGGGTGATGAAGGCAGCACATGAATAAAGGGAGTGAAAGCTCACAGGATGCACAAGGGGAGGATTTGAGGCACAGCAAGTGCAGTGATTTGCCCATCCTCACGCAGGTGATGCAGCAGCAGAGCCAAAACTCACAGGCTCGAGGCCTCCTGAGCTTTCATTCCCTGTCTTTGAGAGTCTCATCAACAGCTTCTCCTCTGGAGCGTGTGAGTCTGCAGCCAAAGCCTCGTACGTCACCAGAGCAAGAAAAAAACCCCAACCGTTTCAGCTCCCCAGCCTTCTGCAGCCCAATTTATGTCCAATTTGCAGACTTTCAACATAGCAGCCTCACAGTTCATAAAATCAAACTCAGCCAGGGCTAAGTCTCTGGGTAATGGATTTAGGATCACTCGAGGTGTTACTGGCAGTTCATGATGGGTAACTTTCTTGTTAACTAAAGTCCCTTTTGCTAAATGAGTTCCAGGTTTAACTCCCCCAGCCCCAACCTTCACTCTCCTGGTTTCCCCCCCCCCTTTTTTTTCCTTCCCTTTTGGCAGCGCTGCTCTGGATGGGAAGGGAGGGGGAGAGGAGGTGGCACAGGGCTTTTTATTAGCCTGCGCGTGGAGGGCTTTTCATTGCGAGGGCTACGGGGAGCAGAGACAGAGGGAGGGGGAAAAAAGGTGGGATAAGTTAGTCTTTGTGTAAGGGGAAGGTGCTGAAAGGAAGGCTGTGTGCTGGGGCCGGGGGATCAGCCCTCTGGCTCCACTTGTCTACACAGGGATATGGAGACAGCCGCCTGCCTAGACCGGTGCTTTTCGGTTTCCGCAGGTAACTGCAGGCACTGTGGGGAACACGGCCAAGGAGAGAAAACCACACATTGCACGTGGGGAGGGAAACTGAGCCCCTCCCGGGCACTACTGGGGTCCTTGGGGCCGGCACTGCTGCCAATGAACCCAGAGCGGGGAAAAGGACGGTTCCCCTTCAGCCACTGAACGTAGCCTCCATATATATCACCCATGTATTTCTCTTCCTTTAATGCTGGATTTTCCAGCTGAGAAGCCATGCTATTTATCTGGCAGAGATTAACTGCTGCTCATGTTGCAGGAAGGGGATGGATGCATCATTTCCAAGTGCTACCGAACTTTGGGGGATAACCCTCCCAGCATCCAAAGCAAGCAGCTGGGATATTTCTGTTGCTTTAAATTATCCTTTCCATCTACCTGGTTAGCAGACTTTGCATTTTTGTTATCAAAAAGCTGCTGGCGAATCTGCTTTTCTCTCTTTTCTCTCCTGTTTCACTCATCACTTCATCCAAGAGAACTACGTGTGCTCCTGTGCTCCCAGCTCCCCATCCTCAGGGTCAGACCTGAAATCTGCCAAGATGAATGGAGGAATTTTTGTTGAGTCTCAGTGAACATCACACCAGGGCCATGGGCTGCAATTTCTTTTGGGAAAGGAATTGTCGCATCTGAGTAAAGCAGTATTGCAAAAAGTGACAAAATACCCCATTTCATCATCTCAACATAAAAAAATATGGTCCTATTTTCTGGCCTAAAGCACCGTTTTGTTTTGAATTCAAATCTATATCAAACACCATCGCTGATTCAAGGGCCCTCAAAAGATCGTGACCAGCATGGGCCTGGTGGTGTAAGGTGCTGCACAGCAAAGTGAGTTTGCAGTTGCGTTCAGCACACCCTACAACCCCACTAATGGGTGTATTTTACATTCTGACTGCAACAGAATTAGCCCAGAAGTGATTCATTATTGATATCAAATAAAAATCCGCTGGATAATCTCAATTCTTTACCTCCAGGAGAGTATTTTCTTTCCCTTGTTTTTAGATACCAGCCAACATTTTATAATCGCGGTCTATGGGAAGCCTGAAACTACAAATGGAACATTATAGTAACTCAAGTGGAGAACTCTCTTCCACTCCATTTCATTGCTATTTGTTTTGAATAACTTATATTGTCATCTGAGCCTTTTTTCCTCCTGGAAGGGTGCAGCTCTGCTCATTGTGGTTGTGCCAGCTGCCTGCATTAGCCCACTGAGCGCGCTGCCTGTAGCCCAGCCGGGTATTGTCTTTCAAACTAAACAAATAACTTTATTTAAAAGAGAGAGGGAAAGAAGAAGAAGAAAATGTCAGCCCAGCCCCCTGGAGCTCTGTTTTCTCTGCCTTTTGTGACAAATGTGCCAGTGGTTATGTGCTCCTTACAAGCAACTGCCTGAGGCTATTCTCTGGCTAAAGCAATGGGGAAGTCTTACTAAAAAGCTACAACACAAAGTGATTGTTTTAATACCAACTCATGAGTATTGATTTCAATCTGCCCTATTTCTGGGGAACCGTTATGAACAGCTTCTACTGCCTATATTGCAAAGGTGACTTAACTGGAACTAATTCTGATGAAGACGGAGATCAGAACAACATCCACTTTCCCAGTGTCATGTCTTATCAGAGGCTGGCACAGGATGCCAGAGAGAAAGCAAGGATGGAGATCACTGCAACAAGCTCATGCAGATCCTTCCAAGCCAGAGGCAGATACTGCAGATAATGAGAGTTTAAGTCCTCAAATGAAATATAAGTGTATATTCATGTGAGAATGTATGTGGATGCATTAAGAAATCATTCTTCACAAGAACAGAACCAATACTGAGTGTCGATTATAGTGGTTCTGGTTTTACCACTTCATACTTGACTGCAGTGAGGTTCCAAGTATATAAAGCTATCTTCACATCCAGTTTTGATTTCAGTTTTTACTCTTTCTCCCTCACTTTTAAGGTCTGCAGCACTAATTCGAGCCAGGATAGAGACCTTTTGAATGCGAAAGCAGTATTAGAATAAAAACACAGTTTCATGTTTTGCAAGTATCAGTATCCGTTGATTAAGGTCTGATCTTTCAAAAAATAACACGTTATAGTTACTCACTTTAAATGTTAACTACTGTTAACTGGTAGGCATGTTGGCTGCTTCTTAAATAGCTTAATTGCTTTTCAAAACATTTGTGGTGAGAAGGAAACTCCAACTGTACGGGACAAAGCTCTATTCATATTAATAGCAGGCAGCACTGTCACAGACCATGGTACCATGGTACAGCATGGACTGGGGGACTTGTTGCAGAACTAAAAGTTGTGGGGGTTTAATCCTGCATCTTTGCTTCTTTATGCTCATCTCACCCTTTTGGTTCTTCAGCTATGAAGCATGGATAATAAAACTGATAAACCAGCCTAATCCTTAAAAAGAGAGTTGTGCTTTTTCAGATTGCCCAGCATTAATTTTCACTGCATATCTGAATATAGTACTGATAGATGGAAACGCATAGGGGTTTGGGTTCTCTATAAATGCATTTCAGAGAATACTGATCTTGCAATTAAAGGTCTTTGAACTGGCAATGTGCCTGCAGTGATTACCTAGAAGTGGCACTGTCACCAAACTAAAAATAGATAAATATGTTCTTAATAGTAGAATTGAGCAAAACTTCCTTTCTTTTGGCTTCTATAAGCAAAATTAGGAAGCACTTCTAGTTATTTGGAAGGCTGTGCAGGTATAGGGTAGGAGCTAAAGCAGCTGCTCCATGCAGCAGCCAGGTTTGTAGGGAGTGAAAACCCACCCATGTAGGCTGACCCATGTGGTAGGGCCCATCTCAGCTCACTCATGGGAACACTTTCCCTCCATAGCTCAGACACTGCAGCAACATTTCCTTTTCCCTATTATTTGTTTTACAATATTCATGTAGTCCCATTTGCCAGGTACACATCACACTTTCCATTCTCTTCAAAGAAGAAGGAAGGAGAAGTGATGCTACTTGTAAACCTTGTTCTGTGTCACTTTATTTTAGCACACCAGTAAAACTCTACCACATAACCAGCTTTTAATTCAGACCAGCTGACGAATACAGCCTAATAACAGCTTCACAACAAACAACTTCAGAAAGAACAGTCTGTCTTGATATTAAACAATTTAAAATATCTCCTTTCCCTCTCAATGTATAAAAGAAAAGCAACTGAAAACCCAGTGAAGGTGAGGTACAACCATGGGCAAGCAGCTGAAATTTCCACACGCAGGCTCCCAGGATTCGGCCAGAGTACAAGTTAAATACAAAGTGCCCAAACTTCTGTTTTATAAGGCAAGTAAGCTAACCAAAGCTTTACAAACCCCAAACCATCTCACAGCTCTTCTAAATTTGAATGGTAAAGGAAAGCCACCTGCAGCCACCTCAAAAAAAACCTAAAACCCCCATACATTTATTCTAAGCTGGTGCTTGAAGAAAGGGTGATGGATAAAGGATGGGGTGGGTCACTTCTGGAGCTGATTTACCCTGTCTTCACTGAATATAATGGTACCTGGGTGTCCATTGAGGACAGTGGGTACCACTGCTATTGTACCCTGTCCCAGTAAAACAGCAGAAATGATACATGCTCTATGCAGAACTTGAGCTTCCAATTCTCCTGCAAAGCCAGCATTAGGGTATGCCCCTTTCTTCCAGCGAAAGCCTCCACAGAATCTTCATACATGTCCATACCCCAGCCCTGAGGAGGTCCCTGATGTACTTTTCCACATGAACCCCCTGAATCCCACATGCAGGGCCAGGGCAGGTGGGATGCAGACTGAGGCCCGTGTGATGGTCTCAGGAAACACATTCATTTTCAGCAACTCTACCAGTCAGGAAAGAATCCTGACAAAACAAATGGCTCCCCATAAACATGTCTAAGGAAATTAAGATGCTACAACTGATCTGCTTTAATAAAATTACGCCGTGGGCTCAGTTTCCCAAGTTAGTCACTCTATTTTCTGCATCGCGCCATGCAATTAATCCTTCCTAAAATAAACGGACTGATTAAAATTCCATTATCCTGACAGTTCACAATAAACCCTGGGACCAATGATCCCCTTTCTTTTTAACCATTTAAGCCATTATAATTAATTCTGGATTTATGTCATTTGCTGGTAAATGTTACGATCACCTTACTAACTACTTAAACAATTTCAAACAGTTGCACTCCTTCTCAAACATGTAAACAACAGACAAGAATTGAACTATTTAACCTGATTCACGTTTCATGACGTTTCCTCTATACACAAAGCTCAGTATTGAGTTGCTGGGGTCCCGTCTGTTTGCCTATTTCTTTTTATTCAGTATCTAATTAAATGCTCATGAAAAGAAAAAGAATTAGCACTTTGGAAAGAGACAGGGAAGTGTCTGACTTTGCCTTCATGGTTATTTTGGTCTCAGATTCAACTTGCGAGTGAAAAGAGAGCTCGTGAAGAACATTCTTTTATATTATTATTTCAAACATACTAAAAAAAGGGCAATATTTTCCTTCCCAAGTTTTCTGCAGTTCACTTTGCCCAAAGTCAACCTTCCTTAGCCTGCCCTGTGTTTTAGGATGACAACCACTTCACTCATAAAAACACACGAAATCATAACCATTTTTCTCAGTGGAATCACTTTTTGCTCAAATGGTTCTAGTTTTAGAGCAAACACACCATGGAAATGAAACCAATCTTACAGTCAAACTTATCCCAACTAACAGTATTTGAGATTTCCTTTGGTCTCTTTTTCCCATGTCTCCCAGCTTGCCAGTGCTGAAGCCAACCTCTCATCATGCTACCAAACATGGCAATGGCACTGGGAAGGTGCCCACATAAGCACAAGTTGGTTCTGAACAAGCCCCAGAAGTTGGGCTGCTCCTACAAATATTCCTCTATTTTAGGTCTGAAAGTTAATCTCATCTCTGCTATCCTTTACAGTCCTGTTTCTGTGGTTCTACATTACCAGCTGTAGCAATGCACCCTCTTGGTTCATTGGGATGGCACTTGGCCATCACTTCTCTCATGCTCCTCTTCTCCAGGTCCTGGCAACCTCCTGGATCTCACAGCAATGGTGTCACACCAAGCAGAAGGCTTGACCATGCTGCCAGCACTTTCTAGCCTGGATGATGCATTCAGGAAAGACAGCTTGAACTAATCAAGCACAGACTGAGGGGCTGCAAGGTCCTCCCTGCTCCAATCTGTGTCCAAAACCACAAGAGATGCAGTTCTAAATACTACAGCAATCATGCAAAGTACAGAGAGAGAAGATGGATTTACTAAATCAGCTACTCCTTTGCCTGTATTTTGTGGGTATGTTTTCATCTTTATGTTAAAATTTACTCCAAAAATCCAAACAAAACATGAGGTGATACTCTGTTAATAAAATTGCCACTTAAATCAATTTGTCTTGGTTTTGGAAAAGAGTATAAAGATTTTAGCTTTTCAAAAACTGTGATTACAAACAGAGATACACTCTCCAAATGTTTTAGAAGGTGGAAAATCCATTTTCTAACCAGCCCTACTTACAGCTGGGTAGATGGGTTACTTATCCAAACTAACACTGACCTTCAAAAATGTTTGGGTTGATGTCAGTGTTTGGGCTGAGGTTTGGTTTGGCCAGTTCTTCTTTTTCCATAGCAATTTACCCATCCCTAGATGAGATGCAGCTCTGAAATGGAATAAAAAGAAGAACACTAAGCACACATTGGCCAAACTGTGCTACTATTTGATAAGGATAACAAAACACCCCTTTACAGCATCTTTATCTGAGTGGCTGCACCCAGCGCTTATTAACATAGTAGGTGATCATATTATGAAAGCCATCATCCCTAATAGCGATGCCTGATGAAAAGGAGGAAAGAAAACAGATTTATTAAGCAGCTAAGCTGTGTTTACATTGATAAATGAGCCTTTCTAGAGATCCCAAAGTTCATTTTAAACCCCTTCTTCAGCAGCTCTTTAGCTGGCCAGCTGCAGGAGCCTCCCGGGATCTGCCCAGTGTCATTCGCTGAAACCTTCCTTCTAAGTTTCTCCCGAGCTCTCCCGAGCTGTGCCCAGGTGTTGAGATTTAAGGATGTGCTATTCCTCACATCAGCTGCACAGGATGGACTCTCGCCCATACTGTCAGCACCCTGCAAACAAGAAAAGGCCCTCTTTGTGTACGCTCTCAGGCCCTGCTCTGTGGCTATCTCATTCTGTTTCGAATTAACATTGGTGGTGATTTCCGCTGGCTTGGCTTTGTAGAAAGCCCTCTATGTTCTGCAGCCGCTCTCCAGTTGCAGGGCGCCATAGGAGGCTGCAGGCAGATGCAAATAGTGTTGTCTCAGTTTGCTCCCGTGGTTTTTGCTTTCCAAGGCAGCGAAGAGATGGGGGCTTGGCCATTAGCAGCCAAACAGAAGAGAAAGAACAGAAAACTGGGGGTTAGCATGAAGTGCAAGTAACAACAGCTGCAAAAATGCTGCCATCCTCCCATCGGCCTCCAGAACACAATGAAATGGATGAGCATATTCATCAGCATGGGAGAAATGAGAAAGTATGAGGCTGAAACACATCAGTTAGTGTTATGGAATGTGCAGGATGGTATGGAAGCCTGTTAGCACCTAAAGATGCATCCAGCATCAGATCACCACCCCAATGTGATGTAAATGTTAACCCAATATAGAGTGCTCAGCAAAGCAGCTCCCCAGTGGCTGCTCTGGTCTCTGATCCCATGTGCTCCGGGAGCACGCAGAGTGGCAGCACCCAGCAATGAATGCTGACTTTCTCCATCTGCGTTTTCCTGCGCTCCTAACGAGATCACAGACAATATATATAGGGCTGTGCAAACACACAAGGATGATTAATACTTGCTCGTGATTAATTGCATGTTTACTCCAGCAAATGACTCAAAGACATGAATGTTTTTCCGATCCTTTGCTAGATTTTATGACTTCAGAGCATGCTGCGCAGCAGATACATCACTAGGTACGGTACAAAGCCAAGGCCAAAGCTGCGATCCCAGTGCCATACCCTTATCCTGGCTGCAGGAATCCTCTCCCCAACCTGGATCAGCCCCAGGGCTGTGAACCACCTCGCGGTGGCCGAGTTGACAGTACTGAAGGTACAAAAAGTCTTGTACATATATATAGAGTTGGTAGGAAACCAAACGGGAAGGCTATTGTACTCAAATTGCACCCACAGTCCCAGAATAGATGGGTGTTTTCACAGAAGCAGACAGGAGAGTTAACTCGCTGACTCTATACTTTAACCAATAGATGCAAAGTCAACAGGAGGGTGGTGAAAATATATCTTCAGATTTACTTATTTATTTGCATTGAGCAAAACTTGCCCTTTCTTCCCAATAACCCAACAAACAAACCAAAAACCAGGTAGAGTTGCCAATGTGTTCCAGTTTGGCCTTGCAGATTTAATCCTGTCCTCTCGCCATGGTAATGTGACTAAACACCGGAGGCAAATCTTGCCTGTCACGTATTTTTCAGCCTCGCATCTGACAGCTCAGTGGAACCACATGCATTAAGCCCAAGCAGTATTCCTCATTGCTCCCAGGAGCACTGTGGAACAAGCAATGCTTAAGCCTTGAAACAGAAAACAGCCCAAACAGCTCCGCAATGGTATTATACGTGCATAGGTGCACGCACACACATTCTCACATCCCCCCCTTGCAAAGTTTTCCTCCTTCCTTTTCCTTTTTCCCTCTCCTCTTGAGCACTGCATTCTGCAATCAGTGTTATTTAGACAATATCTCTTACAAGCAAATAATCTCTGCAAATATGATTATTGCACATAATAATGCTTTTCAGGTAGATTGCAAGTGCAATGTGGAAACTTAGAGCAGGAAATAGATTTTAAGTTATGTTTTGTATGTACCCAGTTGTTAATGACACATTAAAAGGAAAGGAACATTAAAAAGTTTGCTGTTTATCTCTACTGTGACTTGCTAAACCTTCTTCTGCTTCCCAGACTCTTTGGCCATTGAAAATAGCTTACTCAGTGTCCCTTTTCTCTCCCTGATTGTGCCTTAACACATCCTGTACCCATTCCACACTGGCAATGAAGTACTGACAGATGATAATACCCATGATACAGGAAGAGGTTTATGAGATGTTTTCCAAAGCCTTTTCATTCCGTAGGTTTCTAAATCACATGGATTTTTATTTATTTGCAAAAAAAGTGAAAAGAAAATGTTAATATTTAATTCTAGTTCCTTCACTTTCTGCATTCTGATTGTGCCTGAAATTGTCTAAAAATGCCTCAAGAAACGTGACTCACAGGAGGTTCATTCTTTCTGACCCTGCTTTTGACAGGGCAAATCTAAGGGCAGCACTGTGCTTGCTGCACCTCGGGGACATGGGCTGCGTGCAGGTCATGTACATACTGTCCTCTGTTTATAAAGTTGGGAAAGCATGCTTTCCACTGGCACAGAAAGTGGGTTTTGGCTCCCGTGGGATTCATTCCATGCAGCACACAGAGATGGAGAGATAAGATGTGGTGCAATGAGAAGCTGGTGGGGTTTGTGCAGCTCTCCACAAGGATGGGTGCTCACATCTCCCAGGCAATTCTTAATTTTATATAAATAAAACCATGTTTGAAACCAAAACTTTCCTTCCTAGCATCTAATTCTAATGGATCATAATCTTGTATATACAGTAATTCGGGCAATCAGTATGCTTGCTTTGTGTAAAGGAAATGCAGGTTTCAAAATAGAGATGCTATAGCCAATTATTTTACTGGTATAGCTTTTTCTGTAATGGGATATTTTATTAATGATTATCTAGAGGGAAAAAAATCATTGCAATGATGGATGTCTTAAAATACTCATTCAAAAACCCATTCATCTCTTCTGGACTCTGTGAGTTGCAATAGGCAGGACAGACTTTATATCCATTATGAAAACCCAGGACTTCAGCAGGAAAAGCTTGGATGAGAGGAGGTACTGAGAGTGAAGGGAAATGTAAAAGAAAACAAAATAGAATTATTACTCTTTTTTTCAGTAGCTTATCTGTTTTAGCGTTATGGGAGAGGCCATCCAAGACCTCAGTGCTCTCAGAACTTCATACGGATAAAGCTGACAGAGTCAAAGGGCAGGGTTTGGTGAGGTACCCTTTGATGTACATGATGTGCACACAGGTGTGATTTCCCTCCAGCCAGCCCTGAAGGATGCTTCCCACTTCAAAGAATACCGGAAGGATAAATCACTAAATTAATCCCTAAATAATTTTATCATTTTTGTGTGTAATTCCTCCCAGTCCTTTCCAAGGGGAAAAACTATTTCAAGTTTATGTCTGAGAAACCTTTAAGCACCTTACAGGATATTTGGGAATATTCTGAATTCGGGCTTCTTTTTTCAGCCTCCCTGCTGCAAAGACGATTGGATATATATTTAGTCTGTGTTTCTGTCCCTCTTTTATAAACACAGGAGTTCTGAGACAAAATAATAATAGTGTGAAAACGGACCAACCGCAGTGATGGCAAATACATGGATTGACTTTTCAGTTTATAGTTACACCGAAAATGTTTTGCTGAAGTGGTGGTCCCTAATGTGAGATTCACTTTTAATTACCCAGTACACTCATATTTGAGTCAAAAAGAAATAAACACATAACAGAGATAGGGAGAAGGATATGAAAATCAGTGCTCCTGAAATCACTCACTGGAAAACCTGGATGATATACTTTAATAATTGAACTAAGGCAGTGTAGCCATAGCTTCTCATTGCCAGGGTAGTGATTCGGGGGTTTAAGCTTTTATCTTTCCAAAGGGTATTTCTTGCCCTTCAATCTGTGTGGTTTACTTGTTTAACTGCTAAATCTCCTGCAGTATTTGCTATTGCAGTAGCAAATACTATTTACCAATTTTATAAGGGTTGTCAAAATGATGAGGTACCAGATGAGAGCAACAAATATAGGAAATAAAAATATCTTCTTTTCCATCACCAATAAACAATAAATATTTTAGATTCCATCCTTTAACTGTTCATTTGACATTCCAGTTGGAAGCTTTACCACTGTATTAGTAAAGAGTCAGTGTAGGAAAAGGCTAGATGTTAAAGTTACGCTTTCAGCTATCTCGACACGCTGTCTTTGGCACAGCCTTCTCAGCGAACAAGCTAGGCTATATATTTCTGAGAAATTAAAACCATATGGCACCACCTTAAAAAAAAAAAAAACCTTCTCTGGAAGCATCCTCAGGGTTTTCAAAATGTGTATGAATTAAATATAGTCATATTTATTTAGAAAGGATCTGCTCGGATTAGACCTGGACCCCTCATTTCTGCTCCGGGAATTAAACTGTCAATATGCTACTGCTGGAAGTCACAACAGGAGATAACTTAACGATTGCATTTCTATTAATAGGCTTTTCATCTCTAAGATGAAGAATGTCTTTAATTTTGGCTAAACTCAGCTTCTGTGAAGACTATTAAATTAGGGCATTGATTAGAGGATGAGAGCTTTCCTCTGCCATGGCAGATGATTGCTGCTACAATATTGTCACTGGAAGGAGATTCCACTCCTCACGGTCATTTGAAAGACTCCAGAGACCTTATATGAAGTTAAGAAGTCCTGACAGATATTAGCTAGTGCCCTGTGAGTCAGTGCTGAACCTGGCTTTGGATTTCCCTTTGCATGCTGGCTTTAGGACAGCAGTGTGACCAGGAGGCAGGAGACCTCGGAGCTGGAAAAAGGTGCTGGAGAAAGATGCTGGAAACAGGTGCCTCTCTTTGTGAATTATCTGGTGACATTACAAGCTTTGACAAGAAGAGAAATCTCCTCCAAGGCCTACCCAGCCCAATATGTGGTCAAATACATGACTTAAGTGGAAAGCATTTGATTAGCTGCATGGAGGTATATAAACCCATTCAATTTGGTGTAGATATTTCAGTATAGGAAACATTTTCAATTTTGTATTTTGTGTCACTGAGGAAGCATGTTAAAACTTTTCAGCAACATAATACCAGAAAAACTAAAGCCCTCAATTTTCCCCTGCCTCTATTCCTATACACTCCTTGTATATTTGCACATTTGGATATGATGACAATTAGTTCTGTGCTACGGGACTGGATTGATTTCGCTTGCTGGGTCTCGTCCAGCTAAAACGTTACAGGTTCAAATACAGAAGCCTCTGGTTAATGAACTCCAGAAAGTGTAAAATACTGAGGCCCTGCAGTTACATGATCACCCTTCCGAACAGAAGCACTAATATCTAACAAGGCGAGCTACTGTTCTACCCTTTAGATGAAGCTCATAAAAAGTAAGTTTAATTTGTCTGGGAAAAATAGACTTTAAAAAAGAGTGGTATAAGTTCCCTGGTGGAAAAACATGCTTCTATTATGAAGCCTTCCCACCAACTGTCTTGGAAATTAGGCAAAGTTAACATGTCCAGTTGGAGCCGAGCCAGGAAAGGAACAGTGGATGTTCTCTTGTAAAAATCCTGAAAGCTGCAAGTAACCCATAAACAGTTTGCAGAGTTAGTCAAAATGGACCATTTTATGTTCCCTAATGGAAATACAGCTTATTTGTACATGGATTCAAAGTAACAATGTGATGTCATCAAATGATTTAAGGTCAGGAGCATAGCAAGAGTCAATATACAGTGGTGGATGGAAACATCCTATTCTTACTGAAGTATTTTGGAGGAAGCATCGACACTGGGGTTTGTCTTGGCCATTTGGATCTGGGACAGGAAAACCTCAGCAGCTCTATTCCTGGAATTGCAAGGTGGGAATTTTACTGTTACCATCGGTCTAAGGAGAGCTTTCAGGAATATTAGTGAAGTTTGCATTTGGTTCAGAACACAGAGAAATCTCCTTTAGGACAGAGCACCTTTGGGCTGGTGCAGCCACATGAGTGATCCATGCTCAGTATTATCTCCAGAATTAGCACTGAGGTTTGCAGATCAGATCCAAAGCACAAACAGAAAGAGTGCACAAGCAGAAAAAGTGCACACTTGAAAAGCATCCCTTGAGAACCAAGCTCCCTCCATAGTAAGGGGAGCCGGGATGTCCCTCAACCTTTGACTTACAGCCAGAGGCCCTTTCCTTGCATTCTGACACGTGAGATTTGATCCCTTCTTTCACAATATGATTTTAATTTGTAAAGTGGGCTTGGGCCGGTGGCAGAAACCCCAGGAGGTTGGAGTGCTATCCAGCACTGGTACACGGTGTTTCCAAAGCTTTAGGACCAGATGAGCCCTTCCCTTTTTCCTTCAAAGCCAGCACAGAGCAGTGGAAGGTTCAAGTGAGGTGCTTGCAAACAGGTAAAGAAGGAAACTATTGCCCAGGTAATATAACTCCCACAGATTATGTTCATGAGCAGTTACCAGCAAACAGGCTCCCCAAAGCTCATTTCACTAAATGATACTTTAATGAAGCTGAAGTTTGACTTGTTTATCTTATTTATCTCACATCATTTTGTTTATTATTGTCATACTTATTACTATGCTAAGAAAACATACGCATCATTTTGATGAGAGATGTCTTGCTTTGCCCTCAGTTCTAAGCATTACCATTCATTGAGAAATGTAATAAAAACCGGTTGACTGAATTGCTAACAGAAATAACCAATTCAGAATTAATCTCTAATTAAGGATGAGCTCTGGAACCTGAACTGGCATTTGAATTACATGTCCTGGTCTCAGTAGGAATATTAAAAAGCCTCATCAGAAACAGTTTAGCTGATGAAAGGGGACAAATGAGGACTATAATATATTAATATAAAAGACTATTTAAATACCAAAACTCAAGATACAGACATGGAGCATGGAGCTTGCTCAGGTACCTCTCTAGGACATTGCATTGCGCTGCACAGACACAGCTGGATTTCCTTTACAGATGTTTTCCTACACGGTTCATGCAAGTGAATAGGATGATCATGACTTTTACAGGCACAGCAAAATGACATGAGATGACTGAGGTCAGCTGGAGGTAAACAGCAGAATATGGTAGATTTCTATTCCATGGCTTCCACCTCATAGGTCTTTTCTTATTTCACAGACTGTCTAGTCCATTTTCTCTAAGATAATTTCTGAAATAAGATTAAATAATATGGGAAAACCTGGGAAATCAGTAAAGCCATTTATTGGGAAACTGTTGGGAAACATTAACATTCATTATTTATTGTTAAATATTAAAGCTATGATTTTCAGGGGTTTATTCATTTGAAGGAAACTTCTAAACCAGTTCTGCTTATTGATATTTGCAAGCACTCACACTTGTCTTCAATTTTGGCAGTAGGTGAGCTGCAGATTCAGTGGAACAAGTCACTATTCAATCACCTTTCTGCATTTCATGGAAGCTGCCAACGAGAAGGTGGGATTGAGGCATGGATAGCCTAGAACCATATGGTGTGCTCTAAAAGTAGATAATTTAGGAATGACATTTATTTGTATAAAAAATAGTGCCTCCTCTTACCTACCTGTTAGGCATGGCCCTTTCATGAATCTTGCCCACAGTTGCAAGAAAAGCAAATTGGAATAAAAAGAGATGCCAAGAACAGCACTTGCTGGTTGGGAACATTACTGTTTTATTATAGGAAAATACCTGTATCACACTCATAAAGAAACTATTAAAAATGTAGGTAGCCTACCCTTTCTACCTCCTTTCACATACCCACACCTACACAAAACCTCCCTTTCTTCTGAGCCCTGATTTCAGCCAATTTCTCAATGAGGGTGGTGTCTAACTGAGCATCAGGAAAGTCACAGACAAAGAAGGGTATAAGCAGGAGGTATGTTTCTGTTTCCATTATGGTTCCATAAAGTGTCAACCCCAAAGGTGTAGCTCGGGATGCAGCAAGGATGTGCGTGGGAGATGGAGTTCCTACAGACCCAAACACACACAGCAGCATGGGTGGACTTGAATCTTTTGCACTTGCCCTGCAACAAGGAGATGGGATTCTGAAAGACTGAATTAGACACGCACTCAAATGTTGCTGAGAAAGAGAAATGCAAGAGGGGAACTAACAAACTGCCTTACTCTTCTGTTGAGCTGCGTGGAGCTGGAGTTGAGCAGAAGCCACTAAATAAAGCAAGGAATTTAAATGCTGTTTTCTTGCAAGTTGACTGAAACCAAATATACTTGATAACAGGGCTAAGTCCTTGTGGGAGCCGAGCCGAGCCTTTCACACATTTCCCAGGTAGGAAACTGCTATGCAACGTTTCAAAGCTACGGCCCTCCCATTTTTCTTAAAAGAGCTCTTTAGTGACTCCCTAGGTTGTGGTTTCCGAGTCTCCCAGCCTGGACACGCTCCTGGTTGCTCACAGGACACGGTGTATGGGAGTCTCTCAGGAATGTGTTTTCCCTCGTTCACAGATCCATATCCCCACCCTGTGGCATGACCCGGCCTGTAAAGCCAAGAGAGCTCCCTTGCCCCAGCCACGCTCATAGCCCGGGACCCTCCTGCCTCCAAGCTTAGGAATAAAGGATGGGTTAGAGGAACTACATGGAGGAAAGAGGTCATGATTCCAAACTGCTTTACAGTAGCCCTGAGGACAGCAAAACACTGAGCTTAAGTCCTTGCCATACAGAGTGAAAAATGGAAATGAAATTCACTGCATCAAGAAAGATCCTCTGGCTTTTCCATCAGAAAAGATAGAGGAATTCAACACCTGGAATTCAGCCAAAGCCTGGAAGATCTTATAACTGTAATGCCTACACTAGACTATTTCATTTCACTACAACACTTTCATTTCCAATTAGAATGTACATGCACTCACGCCTCCGTGCATATAACTTTCCTACGGCAGCCTCTCGCAGAGGGTGAGCCCAGCAGTTCTTGAGAGCTATTATGTCTTCAGCCAACCGTGGGTTCTCCACATCCAGAGTCCCAGTTTTTGTTATGCCATTGTAAATCTAGAGAAACTCCAGTGATTTCACTGCACTGGGGCTAGTGGAGAGCCAAAGTAAATACAATGAGTTGTCAAAGGAGTTATATCACATTGGCACTGCTGTAACTGAAAGCATAATTTGCACTATTTTTTAATAACACGGTGTCTTACATCGTTAGGAATGAGGTCCTGCAAACACATACGTAACTTTCTTATGTGAGTAGCCCCTCTGCTGCCCATTTATATGAAGAATGCTAATATGCCAGATGGTGGGACTGCAGCAGAAACCGTTTTGACTTCACCAGCTAAAGCTCTGGTTTACTGTGCTCATACTGAAGAATGACTGCTGGATTGAGCCCTTCTGATAATGTCCCCAGGAGCTGATACAGGTAATAGCTGAGAAGCCTCAAAACAGGTTTCTGGCTAAATCTAAGGAGAAGAAAATCCTGAAACTTGGGGGGTGGCAGGGCTTGTGAAAGATTTTAAAATCAGACTGCCTTTGTGTGACGCTCTCAGATGAATCCTTGGCTCCTATCAACCATTTGGCATGAAAATCATATACAAGCTTGGAAGAAAATAACAGTTCAGAATGAAAATACTCATGTTCTGATGATCTTCATGCTAGCAGAATCTTATCCCTTGGTCCTCAGTGGCAACACTGTCCCTGACTTCTGAATTGTTATGGTTTTGCCCCAAATTATGTTCCAGAGACAAGATTTTCCACAGTGGTGTGGTATGATGGAGGTAAAGCATTACATTCAGCTCCTTCAATACAGACTATTTCTAGGGTATAGGAGTGAGGAACACAGATTGTTGGGGGCTTGTCTTCAATGAAAATGTACTGCAATATACCTTTAAAACATACATTCCAGAGTAAACATAAGGAAATTGAGTTTGGGTATGGCTACAGAGTCATTTCCCCCCTCCCTCAACCCAGATTCACTTAGAGACATAAAACAAGGGTTTGATATTTCATTTTGAAGGGTCCTTTCTTCAGCCTTTTGGAAACAAATTGTACCTTGCATATAGCTGTAAATAAAAAAAAAGGGTACTGAAATCAATTCATCACGGACTTTTATGAAGTGCAGAGAAAGGTATCACACACCATTGGTTATAAATCGATTTCTGAAGGCATCAGGACCAATACAGTGCATTTCTTATTTACCCCCGTCTACTTGCGTGGAGTTTCCTACAGGTCAGCAGGCACACGAGCTGAGGTCAACCCCTAGGGTGTATAATTTGCAACACAGTGCCTTCATTGCAGAGCTTCCCTGCCACAAGGAGCAAATATGTTTTCCTTGGCCAGAGGAACTGTATGAAATGAATTATTGTGCAGCCAGTCTGACAGAGCTGGGCATAGGGTACAGAGAACTGGACAATTTCCCAGTGGCCTCTTGCCTAGAATTTGTCCTGAACGCATGGAGCTGAGTGGGATTTGCTCAGAAGACAGATGTGGATAAGGGCGCGTTAACTCCCAATTCAAGTTTCTCTCTTCACATCACAAAAGGACAATGTGTTGCTTCAGGAAATCTCACTTAGAAGAGCACAATGTGGCTCCTACCAGAGCTGGAAATCACAAATGCATCCATCTTAACACATTTTAAGGTGGTTGCTCTCAAGCCTTGTGTCTTATCGCGTATTTCATGGCTGTACAGAAAGACTCTCAGGTTAAACTCATTGCTGGTGTAACTCTATCAAAGCCACGTGTACAGGTCTCAGGAAAGTTGTGTGACAGTGGGAACCTTACAGCAAAAGCAGTTATCTGATAAAGGGGGGAAAAAAAAAGACAAACCATGCTCCTTTTGCTAGCAAATGCACGTTTCCATTTTGAAAAGAAGGCCCCTTAGCTTTTGCTTTTAGATATTAAAGGTCAGATTAAAAAATGTTTTGGCATCTAATACGTACTGAAATCAACGGCATCCAATGTGCAAAACCCCAGCAATTTGCTTTCAGAAATACAATTGTGTATGGTCAGGTATGTAAATATTATGTTCTCTTCTGTCCTACTTGACCCTAGACAGGTACCTCTCCTGCTTTCATTAGAATAGCATCTGATTTTAGTCCCTCATAGCTGTGTGTCTCCAAAATCTTCAACTTATTTAATGTATATATGCCCACATTTAATAAAAACAAGCCACAGCAGAAGCTTTATACTTCTCTCTGTCCTGCAAATGAATTAATTAACGTAATGAGCGGCTTTTGCATTGGCCAAAACAAGGAAGCATCACTTGTTAGCTGAATTCTTGAAGAATCTGTTAGCTGAGAAAGGCACTGTGATTTTTACATTGAGAAAACAATCTGGGATGTCTCTTTCTCTGAGGTATTCTGCACATTTACTGGAAAAGAAAATGCTATCATATGGGAAAAATCACTTCCAGCAGTTGTTTCTTCTCTAGGTCATACAGTAGCTGCTTGGAAGGACAAATGAAATCAGAGGCGATAAAAGGTGGTGGTTTTATAGGCTGGAATTTTGACTGCATTGCTTAGATTGCATTAAGATTTTTCTCCTGCCTGAAGAGCAAACACTTTAAAACAAGTGAATCCCACATTTTATTTAACAAAGTGGGAAATGTACTCCTTCCAATCTTCACATTTGCACATCTGAAAACTAATACAGCAAGAGTTTATCAGATGTGAGAAGGTAAATCCTGCGTTATTAAAAGTGAGACAAAGGGAATTCTTTTCCAGCACTGGCGAAGATTTGAGTGGTTTTTTGGAATGTCTGGCTGTTATTTCATCTCAAACATCCATACAAAATAATTGGGAAGTCAAAGCACAGCAAATATCTCCTGCCGCTTGTTGGAAATAGCTGGTACGTTACTGGATAGTTAAGTGGATAATGGGGTGAAATAAACCTATAAAAACCAACACACTTCATAGTTAATATGTTTTCAGAATACAGTTAAGTTACTATGACACATCTGTCATAACTCTTATGGGGAGCTTCATAATGTGTCTGATCTTATGCACTCAGAGCTGTAATGTATCTCTTGAACTGCAGCAGACCTATGAAACTGAATATCCACAGGTCAATGGCAATATACTTTATAGTGTCAATACAGTCTACAGTTACAATGGTAGCGTGTAATAATGCCAAGGTCTCATCTTGTTCTACAGAATCTTCTTTTCCACCTGTGCCGTGGCTTAGAAAGCTTTGCAACTCCTTTTCCTGGAGGAGAACAGCACTGAGGTGTGATTCCAGCATCACGCTGAGTGCTCCCTCAGCACGGTGCTCTCACCCCTATAAGAGACCTGATTCCTGCATGCATCAACCCTACAAGAAGCAATCTGGCAAGGAAAGGCCAGCATCACAGAGTCCTGTGAAGCTGATGAATGCCTTTATGGACTGGGCTGGGCAGTGAGGTAAGAATTTCCAGTCTGAAAGTGAATCCTACCATTTCATTTTAGCTAAAAATGCTCACACTGAAGGTGAAAAAAAAACCAGTGGTTGTGTCTCATTTTCCATAGCTGAAAAATAAGGAAAAAAATAATCTGCTGTGAACTTGGTTGAAGCTTTAACTGGGGTGCCCAGTCCCAGCAGGTTGCAGTAGGAAAGGCAAGCAAGGAAGGACAATGAGAAGTCAGGAATGCTGCACGGCTCCACATGTCCTCCTGCCCTCACCAGGGAAACCTCCTCCCTGTGCATGGGCTTAGAGATGAAAAGCACTGAGCAAAAGCTCCCCAAAGCCCTGCCTCTTTCTCACACAGTGATGGACACTGATTCACGTAATGCTGGCCTCCTACACACAGTTATTAGTCAACTCCTTGCCTTATATTAACACAGCATCTCTCGTGGTCAGCAGGTCTGGTACATCTGGGCCTCAGACACCTGATGCTGTGGGATTCCACTCCATACAGTGTGAGATTTGGAAGTCTTAATTCTCACTAGCAGACTAAGGGGCTGAGCTGGCTTTGCTTTGCTGATCCACATAAAAGGAGAAAAAGCTAAGGTAGCCAAGTCAAGTTGTCTCACTGACACTAAGCTCTGCTTTGTGTTAAGTGTTGATTCCAGGATCTTGGCTGAGCTCAGTGAGGAGATGGGATTTATTTCCAAGAACAGACTTAGCTCTAGATTCTGCTTTCAAAGAAACCCGAGGATGTCCGGACCCAGAGTACTTCCTCAAACCCAAACCATTCTCCCTGGCTTGGACAAAACTCAGATACTAACTCCAGTTTGCTCTGCTTGCAAGACAGAGGGAAAAGAGTAGAGCTAAATCCTGAGTTCTCAGTTTTCAGCTTTGAAACAGCTGCTGGTGTTCCCTTCTACTAGAGCTATTTAACACTATCAAATGAGTTGAGAGGGTATTTATAATGTGGAGCAGACATCTAATCATATGCTTACAGGGGCAGTTTTTCAGCCTTGACATTCACCAAGTGTCTGCACAAAATCAGGTACCTCTTCTTCATACGCCTGGGGTATAAACGTTATATACAGCCCGAGTTCTATAGCTAGAAGGGTTGATGACAAAGTGGGTTTCCACCTAGAAGCTCTTCTTTAGCAATGAAACGAAACTGAGTGAAATCAAATCAAATCAAATCCTCCATTCTATCCTTCTGATAGAGTGGTGCTAAAAGGTTAACTTACAGCAGTATTGCTCTCGGGCCGATCCTGTGGTGGCTCTGTGGTTTCCGCCTATATAAATTTGATAATATTTTACAAATGCAGTATATGAAATATATTCTCAACATGTGTTTAATACATTTACAATCTATTAAAATGAAAAACAGAATACGCTTCAAATACTGCTCGGGTATTTGCTTAATGCACTATGTCTGGAACATGTTAAACATTATTTTAGAGGTAATTGAAACATTTCACACACATTCACCCTGCGTACTGTATGTGTGTACTGCATGCACTTTGGGGCTAAACCTTGCCCCAAGCGCACAGCCTGAATATCCAGGCTGAGGACTGAGAGGTTCTGTCAGCCTGGCATTTCCCTGCCTGCAGAGCTGCTCCCGTCCCTATGGCTCTCCTCAGGGAAGTGTAATTCCTCCTCTCCTTCACCCCCCTGGCACACGACCAGGGGGTCCTCAGAGCCTGGGTCTCTCTGCATCTCTTAGCTTCATTTTTTTGCTAAGTAAATTAGATCCAAATTGACTCTGGGCAGCCGGTTACCAAGTTACAGGGTATTATTTCAGCTCACTTCAGCACATAGCCTGTCAAAGCGGCCATTAAATACTTCTCCAATGAATATTTATGTAAATACACACAGTACGGGAATATTCCTATGTAAGTATTTGCTTAGTTTCACAACATGTTCCTCTCGCTCATGCCAATGTTCCCGAAGAGTGAACAAGGTGTATAGAATAATGATGGAGAGAAGGCCTCGTTCTTGCGCAAATAAATGCCCACAAAGACTTGATTATGGTATTTTCCTCATTATCTCTATATAACATTTTCATGTCCCTGGACGAGACGGGGTGATTAATAAGCCATACAGATATATTCAAGGTGATAGAGTGGCTAACATTGCTCCCAGAAGCAGTAGAGTTTAAGGGAGAAGAGTGAAAAATGTGTTTTATTTCCAGCTCAGAAACAAAACCGTGATGTGTCTCATGCATCTGACTTCCCTGTTCTATTTCCTCTTCGTTATTAGCCTGTAGACGCTTCAGACTAAGAACCCACATTTAACTTGCCATAGAACTTTCTGTCTTCCCATTCTTTAAACATAACTCAACAAATCGTGTCATAGATATTGAAGGAGATAGTAGTAACCCTTCTAGCTAGCTATCAGGAAAGCTGCTCTTTGTGCTGATTTCCTGCCTGGAAGAAGGCCATTTGTGTACAACGTAAACTCCAACAGCTAAAAAGCCGGGGGGTTCTTTGCTTGCATGTGGATGCCTTACTCAGTATTTGGGATCCAACCTCTTTGGAGCTAGGAAAGCAAATTAATTATGTTAAAACACAGGAGACAAAAAAGAAGAAGATCTCTGCACTTATGAAAATGAGATAACAGCAATGCTCCATGGCTTTCTGTCTCACTTTCAGTTGGCAGTCTCATACAATATGGACCTTGATATCTCAATGGCTTTTTCCCAGTGGAGCCTTTACTTCATCTCCTATCTCCTCCTAACTTTCTGATCCTTCTAAAACCCCTTCCCTTTGCCAAGTAATGTGGGCAGCTATAAATTTGTCCTGGTCGTGGTAGGCTATGAGCTATTTATCATCTCAGCTTGGGCTCAGACACAAATTAGAGCTGGGTGCCACTAGAAGCTAAAAGAAATAAAATTAATCAAAGCTTAAAATAGATGAAATGAGTCTCAGAGTGGGTTGAGGATGTTTAATGAGCTCTGTATGATCCTTCTTCTATAGCTCCTTCAGTGAGTTATCCTAGTGCACCCATTCAGGTAAGATGCCCCTTGAAATTAATTCATATGAGAAAGTAGATCAATCCATTTCTAAGGATAGTTCAAGCCAGAAAGCATCATTTTAATGTATCGTGTTACTGCCCCTCTTTGCATTTGGGCTCTATCTCACACAAGCAGCTAACGGAAAGGAGAGACTGCACTCTGTTTTCCAGCTGCTTCAAAGGAAATCACTTCTTTTCCCAATGCAAATTTGTGCTGTGCAATTAATGTTTTAAAATAAGAATTATTCCACAGTATTAACCTACAAATAAATAAAACCCCATCTCCTTTAAGTATTTATGTGCTTTATTCATGCAGTCAGATGCGTTAGGACTATAGGAAATCCACCTGGGAGAGGGCTGCAGGCAAGCAGTACCTATTATGAAAGCTTCTTGATTAAAGATTACTGATTTTAGTCATAAATACCTTATGCACCTCACCAAGACCTGAAAAAGTGTCTTGATGGCAAGGGCATCTCTACCAGATCCTGAACAGGCCCATAAGGCTCTGGTTTGAAGATGTCTTTCATGTTCGTGGCAGTTTTTAAATGTAAATGCTGTCATTGATACCACTCTGTGATCTGAATACACCAATAAATAAATACATCATACTGAGATGAAAGAGGGCGACATGGCAAAAGCCACAATACGGAATGTCTTTGAGCAGTGCACAGCCAGTGAGGCAAACATTCATCCCGAGATACAGAAGCACAGATTACACATATCAGGGAAATGGAGTAGCTCACATGGACAGTGACTGCTTCTGTGCATTGTACTGGCACAAACTGGAAACTGAAATGGGCTATAGCTGGATATCCCCTGGATAATGCACGTTATTACCTCCTCCTGCTGGGGTTACAGACTATGTAATCTCTGAGGTTTTCTAAGCATTTTTCAACATTAGGGCCAAATGGACCTAATTTGATTTGCTCCTCATTTAAAATACTCAGTATTCACACTGCTGTGAAATGGAGACATGACAAGCAAAAAACTCTGGTTTATGTACTTGACATTAAAGGTGAAGTTCTATCCCTCACCTCTTCCCTTGCCTTTCATCTCTCCTTCTCCTTCAACCCACTCCATTCAAACCCAACATACCCTTTGCAGCCCAGGAGCCTAAAGGAGAGTTTCTAGATTATAAATCTGAATAAACTTCACTTCAACAGTAAACAAGCAAAAAATGACCACACTGGGGTCAGGTTCCTGATAAATATTAGGCCTGATGTAAGCTGAGGTTTTTCCTTGGACTCCTGCTCGCTCCTTGCATTCCAGGGACCCATTCTTATACTTGGTCTTTTCCTTAAGGAGCTGAAAACCTGAGGTCATTTTCCAGCCCTTAACCACAGAGTGCATTGTACTCACTCACTGCTAAACAACACAGGCAGAAGCAGAAACCTGGCTGGGCTGCCTGAAACCATGGCTTGAACAAGTCTTTCTATATCAAGGTATGCAATTTTTATAGTATAAGAGGTGTTAAACAAGGGCTGCGGTTGGTGGGTCACAGTCCAGCTAATTTTACAGAAAAGAATATACCTACGCATTATTTTATTTGATTATCATTTTCCA
Source organism: Lorius lory (assembly GCA_025629905.1). Taxonomy (NCBI): domain Eukaryota; kingdom Metazoa; phylum Chordata; class Aves; order Psittaciformes; family Psittaculidae; genus Lorius; species Lorius lory. The sequence goes on along the minus strand of JAOSLQ010004732.1, from coordinate 18,997 downwards.
CAATTTTATTTTTATTATTATTTCAATACATATTTTATTTTATTTTGTTATATTTTTTCACAGTTTTATTTTTACATTATTATTTCAATCAAATTTTAATTTTAATTTTATTTTTATTTTTATTATTTCAATTTCATTTAATCTTATTTTCATATTTTATTTTCATTTTATTTCAAATTAATTTAATTTTTATTATTTATATTTTTAATTTTATTTCATTGCTTGAATTTCATTTAGTTTTTTATTCTATTTTTCAAATTTTTATTTTATTATTTCAATTTATTTTTATTTTAATTTCTTTTTCTTTTTTATTTTTATTTCATTATTTCAATTTCATTTATTTTTGATTTTATTTTTCATACTTTTTATTTCTTTATTATTTCAATTTCATTTATTTTTTATTTTATTTTTCATATTTTTTATTTTTTTATTATTTCAATTTTATTTTATTTTATAGTATTTTATTCTGTATTTTATTTCATTTCATTTCTTCACCATTTTGCCCTATGGACCTCTCAGAAAGTCAACTTTGTGTCTGAATAACAACCTGACATGCACTTACTGGGAGTGAAGAAATTTCCACATGAAAAGTAGTGAAAGCTGCCAACGCAGGAATTATGTCGCTCAAGCAGAACTTATTAACCACAAGACACGTCTGAAACATCAACCAGATTCTTTGCCCCATCCTCTGCTGAGTTTTAACTTCGCATATGAATCAGCTCACTTCTAAAACAAAGCCTGGCAAAAGAGGGATGGGATGAGTCAGCATGTGAAAGAAGTGAGCAAAAACTGATTTTATATAGCAGGGACAATAAATAAGAGAGTGAAAGAAAACGATAGTTCTTCAGGAAGGGCTGAGATGAGGACAAACGGCACTTTCCAGGTCTAAGAAGCCTCAAGGCTTTTTATTCAGAGCAGTGTTTCACACCGAGGAGTGGCTGAGCCGCAGAGAAATCCGCCTGCCCGCATTTTCCAGTGAGTGTCCTTCTGAAAACAGGTGACTTTCCCGGTGTGGAATGAGAGGGTTGCAAAATCCGTGCAGCTGCTGAATCTAAAATGAAGCTTAATGAGGAGTCCTGAATACCTCCCCCTGCTCAGAGGCTCAGCTTCTGAAACCTTTACTCAATGCAACTGATTTCAGCAGGCCCTGAATAATATAACAGAACCCGAATAAGTGAGGAATTATGAGCTCAATCCTGCACATACCACTGAAAAGGTTTGCTTGGATCGGTTGTCTCAGCTACAGTCAGGGAGATGCTGCCCCTGTGTCTGGTCCAGAGCTCACTGAAGAGCATACAGCATTCTATTTTCACTTGAGGGGGACAGGATCAGTGCATAGATGGATTAAAGAGACTCAGAGGAGTAAAACAGCAGCCAGCGAGTTCACTGTACTGTGGTACCAGCTGAAAACAACAGGCAGTGCTGAGCAGCCAACCCAGAATCTGAGATTTAGCAAGGCATCCCTGAGGAGCCTTGCCGTATCTTCAGCCCTGACACAGCATCCTTGTCACGTTTGAGCTGTGCTTATTGAAAAAGTCCTGGGCAATTTCTGCAAAATGTGGGGTTTTTTTTTGTGAATATTTGATCCAATTTTAGTGGTCAGATGTGGTTTGCCTCTTGCTCTTTCAGTCTGTTCACCATTCTCAGCCTTGTCTTGCCTTTTAGTTAGCCTGTTGTTCTCTTGGACTGCAAAGTCCCTGAGGCAGGGCTCTCCTCTGAGTCTGTGTTAAGCAAAGCAATGTCCTCTCTCTCTCCCCATAACTGCTAAATAGCAATAAAGCTGATGGTGTTGTTTCAGTAGCATTCATACCCTATTTGTGAATACTTCTGAACGTATTGCAGCAGCTGGATTTATAATAATACCTGGTCACAGCAAGTGAGCTCTGAACTGATGAATACCAGAAGATCGAATAAGCACTGCAGTCAGGCAGCAAGTACATTCATTTGATCTCTGTGGCCAGCAAAACCAAACCATTTTGAGTGTTAAACACCCTTAATGAAGTGATTAAAAAAATAACATACGCTTATTTCTTCCAATTATTCAGAAATATTTGCCTTAGCTGTTTTCTTTTCTCACTGCTGAATGTCCCTTCCTAGCATCGCATTATCTTTAAGCAATCTGCAGCAGCTCCACCTAATGCTGTGGTCTGCGATGGGCTGGGTCTGTTTATTTGTACTTAGACTGGAAACCTCCAAAAATAAATCCAAGACCAGGTGTATCGAGAAGTGATGCTCAGTGACTCAAGAGGTGGCATCTAGCCCATTGAGTCAATACTGAGCGGATGATCTGGCACCCAGTGAGGACATGATGTCTTCTTGCTGGTGCCTTCTGCAAGACGAGGCATAAAACTTCCAGTTGTTCCTACATAATATAGCATATTGTTTTCTTTCACTTCTCTTAGGCTCCACTCTGAGCTTGCACTTGAGAAAATGAGTCTTGGTTTTCTCAGGAAGAAAGGAGGTCTGATGGGAGAAGAAAGTATGAGTTGCCCTTAACCCTTAAGCTACTCAGCACTCAGCCCAAGAAGACAGTAGTGCTGGAATATCTCATCCTGGGTGTTACCTACTTCCAGGCACTCTTAAATCTTGAGGACTCGACTGGAATTTAAGCCTGGATTCACTTTTCCCCAATGAATAGCAGCAGCAGGAGCTGTGTCCTTCCCAGGAGGATGCATTTCCCCCCACCACCAGCAATACAGCCCTTGCTGGTGGAGGGAACAGGAATTGCATATACTCTGCAGCTACCAAGATGAGTCCCAACACCAGCTGATGGTGTTTGTTGTACAAATATTGCTCAGACAAAATAAACAGAATAATCACTGCTGGCAGCCTCCCTCAGCCACTGCAGGAATGGAAGTGTCATCTATTTTGGTGGTCACACTGCAAATGGGGAGATGTGATCTCAGCTTAACCCTAGGATTGACAGTGACACCACACACTATTGCAGCCAGGAACAGAGACATCAGAGGGCCAGGCTGGCACTGATTTTTTGCCAAAACCTAAAGGAGATTGCAATACATGCTGTGAGAGCAGCTTTGGCATTTCCGTTTCTTGAATAAACCAGATTCTCAAGGGGTCTCACCCAAATCCATACAGCAGGGACATGGTAACAGTCATGTTATTGCAGCATGGACAGACACTGGCGTGGCCCAAGGCAAACACCTCCTGCTGGGACAGAAATGCTTCATAGCAGCGCAGCTACGTGACTATGAACCTATCACTGATTTACCATTACATAATTTCCACCAACATAAATCAGTGTGTGCTCAGAGATCGGGTTTGGTTGACAGGGTCCTAGTCCTTTCCAACTTTCATGGCTAGTTAGCTCCATATTTATCCTCAAATCCTCCTACCTTTACACTTTGAGAAAATATCCAATGCTCCTAAAGAAGTTCCCAGTCTCATTCAAACTGACTTACTCCTTTTTTCATTCTATAAAGCAAAATCTGTGTGCTTTCTTATTAAGCCACTTTATTCTTGGCAGGCTTTGAAAAAAAGCCCTACTTTAGCAATTTAAGCTTTTCTTCCTGGAGGCACAATACTCAGACACGAGGAAAAGTAAGTCAAGAAGACAAAATAAACAGATTTTTCAGGAAGACTCTAAGCCAACTGGAACTTTCAATGAATGACTGCGAGACTGGCTGCTTTTGATATGCGCAAATACATCCCAGTAATGCGTACCCCGGGCAGGCACACACTGTATCACTGGATACTGAGAAGCTGCAAAGGCAGAGGGGGAAAACTATAGTAGATACTATAGTTTCATTCCTACAATGACTCTGAAATGCATATACAGCTCAGTAAATGTTGTACAAGTCCATGAATGATTGAATTGAATTCATACTGACCAGACAAAAAGCAGGAAGGGAAAGAAGCAGGTTTTCGGTTGTCCACAAATTGTCCCAGAACATCTGATCTAGAGTGTTTTACAAAATCCTAAAGCTTGTATTTACTTTCCACCCTCCGTTTATTTTTGCTTAAAAAAGAGGAGATAAAGATGTCTGGATTTACACTGTGGTTTTACTCACACAAAATATACCAAAACTCAAGGTAGATTCATAGGTGGCATGAGCTGCCATTCTCTTAGGGGGTCACAATTGCTGACTGCTGAATAACAGCCAGGCCCATGGCTCTTGACAAGAGTTATGGTCTTCTCTGTAAGCTTTAAATTAGTATATCCTAATATACACATTAGGATCTTTAGCAGTATATTACACTCTCCTATCTTCTTCAAACGGAAGTATTTTTATCCAGCATAGAGAATCCAAATGCCTGGAAGACTGAATCAAAATGAATGGTGGGAAATCAGTGGGAAAGTGATTCATGCAGATAAATACAAAAAGTAATACTAACAAAACTTGCCAAAGAGTTCTGGGCATATAAGAAATCACTGCCATGAAATGTCCTCGGGCACCTTGAGCTGAAGACACCCACATGTCTGTCGTATGTCTTAGAGCTGTTGTTCAACTTGACTCATGGATTTTCTCATGGATTTCAAGGCAGATTCTTGCTCCTAATTGCTTCTTTTATTGATGAGTAGAAAGCAAAACCTCCCACACAAGGGTGGAAAAAACCTGCATTTCATCCATGACCCTGCCTGTCTGTACAAGGTTTATGTATCTAGAACAACTTCAGGACTTCATCCTTGGAGTGACCAGGGTAAGTGATTACCCTCACGGTGACCAAGGAGGACAAGTCTGGGTAAGGGGAATTCCAGAACCACTCCTGTCAAATTCATGCTAGTTTTGTTCATGGAAACAGAGACAACCAGCGGCTTAAAACAAACTCCAAAACCTTGGACTCTTCAAAACCAGCTCAATGCCAATAGTTCATTCTATCATTACCCCTGTAGGCAGCAGTTCAAGTCACAAAACCAGATAGGGCAAGAAAGCAAACCATGATAAGATGGAATGGAAACCTTTGCCACCAGTATTAGTTACTTTGATTGCAAGTATCACCTTCTGTGTGTTTAATGTCCTTGAAATTTATTCCATGACCAAGTGATTAGTACGGAATACAGAAATACAGTTCAAGCCCAGTTCAACATGACCTGTGAAACCTTCTCTATTCAAACGGCCTTATAAATGAATGGAGAAAAAGAAACCCAGCTCTGCATCACTTGTAGTCCACTCTAACTGAAATTGAATTTGAAGTTCAGGTTATGCAACAACACAGCATTGTCTCATTTTATTAAGGCCGCTAGCTTCTGGAGGTCTTCGGCATGTTATTGTTCTCAATTAACACACTTCTCCTCTTTCCCTCTGGAATCTTTCCCGCTGGTTTGCATTGTAATAATACCGCAATTCCAAGATAGATTCTGATTTGTGAGGCCGGTTTCCCTTCAGAACCCACTCAAGGCTATTCAGTCTCCATTCTAACACGCTGCATTAATTAAAAGGAAACAGGCAGAAACAAACAAACAAACAACAAGTTCTTTCCTTTTTCTCCTCACAGGTTGCTTTTGTGTGAGTGGAATAAATCTTTACATCAGAGAAAACAGCCAGCGAACGAAGCCAGACAGTAGCTGTGTCTTTTGGCAATGAGAATAATCTAATAAAACATCACCTTTCAAAGACAAAAAGAGGGGGGGAGGGAAAAAGCTTCTCTGGACACTCAGTAACGTCACCTCAGCACGAAATATATTCCACTCTTGGTTTGTGTTTTTTGGACCATTGCAGCTTAGGATGGTTGTTATCCCAAGACCATGCCACCAGAGTTGGAATTAATAATATAAACGGTGAGCCCAAGCTCTGATTGACAGCTCTGATTCTGTTAATACCTTCTAGTCGGTCTTCTACTACGGTCAGAAGTTAAAATTTATTTTGACAAGCTTTCTGCTGGTTATGGAGGCTAGAAGCTTTATAGTGAGGTATCCAGTGATTAAATATCTGGCATAGATTATCAAAAACTATAGGGAAAGGCAAGGAAGGCCTCTTGCTGACAAACTAGATCCTGCAGTGCATAGAACTTGGTTTTAATTAAGTTATTACCTTCCTTAATGGGAAGTAGCTGCTCCTTTGTTCTTTTGCAAGTCAGCAGACAGTAACTGAGCGTGGAATGTAAGCAACTCAATTAAGGAAAGGCTGCCTTGACAGATGCTTGCATGCACATGGAGGTCGCCCTGCTAAAGTACCTGCTGGTTTCTGTTTCACCCAGTGGCGACAGCCCCTCCAATGAACAGCACGGGATTTCTGGGGTGACGGTGTCATGGCTCAGGCACATAAACTCTGTGAGGGTCAAAATGAGTAATTCAGGATTAAGAGGAGAGCTCCTGGCTTAATCAGTGGAATCATAGTAATTAAAGGCAGAAAGCTTTATGAGTCAACCCGTTTATTTCCCAGGGCAGGGGCAGGATTGTCTGCGTAGTTCATTTGCCATAATGCTTTATACTGGGTATTTCGAAGATGTTTTGTAAAACAGGCATCTTACTACCTTTTTGATCACCTGTACCAATAACATTCAGTATCAACAGCAGAGAAGGCAAGAGATGCCTATTTTTTCTTTTACTTCCACTAATATCTTATAAATCTACAGCCACCATAGCTCAGAATACCATTATCATTGAGTCCAGTTGGGATTTCAGTCAAAGCAATTTCAGCTTACAGAAAGCCAGAAACATCAGCATTAAGAGCAAAACCAGACCCATTAGTTTGCAGCTTTAACATTGTAAAACTTGCTGTAGCTGCACTAGGAAAGACGTGAGGTGCCAAGTTTGCAAGCTGAACTGATGTCAGTAGAGAAGTACATCTCATCGAGGGATGCCTGAAATAACCCTTTCTTATCCTTTATCTATCATCTGGAACATCTTCTCTGCAAATTAATTATTCCCTGTGGAGTAAAATGAGATATCAAACTCTCTCCATTTATCTAGTCACACCTTTTAGAGTAGTATTATTTGATGTAGGATATGATTATAAAAGCCCCACAGAATACTTTAAAACCCCACTATATAGACCATTCTTGTCCAAAATCAATCAGCAGCAACGAACATCCCATCCCATACCCTGCTGGTGATGGTTTGTATGAAAGTGCAGTCAAGCACAGACGCTACATATGGTCACGAGAATCTTTCGCATAGAGGAAGTAGCCACCCCAAACTAACTGCAGACTATACACTTTACAAAGAGGCAATCCCTGTGAAGGGTTTAGCAAGAGAAAAAGAGACAGAAAGAGCTTAAAAAAAAGAACAAGATTGTTTTCAAAAGTCTCGACTGTTTTTGGTCGGAGGCTACATGTGAAGCTGTCAATCATTGCTCTCACTCTCCATGGGTTACTGAACTTGGGTGCGGAGGTAGTACAACTGTTGCAATGTTTAAACAATGGATATCTAATGTTTTTAACCACTGAGAACAGCAAAATTCATTTCAAGAGCAAAGGAACGCTGAAGAAATGCACAATCCTTACTATGCTGTCTTATCTCAGATACTTGCTACACTACAGACTGCTCAGCACACGGGTTATATGGGAAGAGGTACTGAACTGACACCTCACTTAAGACAGAGACATGGGCTATAAGGATATCACGGTGCCCAGGTGATCTTTCCAGTCAGAAGTGGGAAAATTACTAGAAGGTCAAGGGGAGGAAAAATTACAAGACTTATCTGCTGAAAGGAAATGGGAATTATTACTACAATAAAACTGGAATTTGAATACAATGTTATTGCAGCCATAGCAACAGTAATGTCATTACTACTACATTCCATTTTAACAATACTCATTATTGTAAGAGCTGACATAGGCAAGATGAACACCAGCAGGTAGGGCAAATCTTTTTCCTGTGCACAAACTGTCCTTGCTGCTCAGCAGAAAGATATTCTGAAACCAGTTGATTATAAATCCATATGTGAAGGATGAAGGCTTTTTTCGTTGAACTGGTAAGAATTTCAGGGACCCTACATGTTCAGTCCAAAGTATTTCCTCTCTGGGATAAAGACACGTTTTATTTAGAAGCAACAATTGATTCATCAGGAGGAAAAGTAACAGAAAATCAGGTCAGAGAGATATGACTTTAGTAAAGCTCATCTTGGTCAATAAAAGAGCTAGAGCTTGCCTTAAGAAAGCATTCAGAGAAAGCAATAAATGTAGAACAGCTGCTCTTGTGCTAAGCTTGCATGTTCCCAAATTGAGATATGGGAGATACGGTTGCATGAAAACATTGGCTGCACATAAATCAGGAATGCTTCTTGTGAGGCAAGCCTCACATTGACAATATCAAGTATCGCTGAAGACAAAGCTAATGTCGTGTTGGAGGATGACCTGGTTGAACAGTCTGCATCATCTTGGATAGCACCAGCTGTAGCAGTATTGAGGGTAAATGAGTTTTAAGATACAAATGTTTGTTCCTTGAGAAGAGTCTTAACTAACCGATGGTTGCGGATTGCTCTCCAACTCCTTGCAGCGACAGCACAAAATGGTTTAGCGGGTTTCATTTGTAAACAGACACCGTCAGATTAAACTGGCATGTGGGGATCAGGAAAATCCTGCCTTGGTGACATATTATGGATTATTGTATTCCTGCATTACGCCTTTTTCGTTTCATCAATGCTTTGAAGCCATTTCAAAGGGCAGCAAATGATGTAGTTCAGATTTTCAGCATGGAAGATACGCTCTTTTATGACAAGAACTCCCCTGAATTCTTGTATACTGAGCTAGCCAAATGCATTTGAAGTTAGTGCAGCATGAAACTTCATCTTCTGATGCTGCCTTGAGAGAGTTCTTATTCTAGTAATGTCAGCCCTCACCAGCTATCCACACAGTCCCTTTTAATGTGTTCCCCAGCCAGACTATGATGCAGTGTCACTCTGGACTGATGTGTAGCTCATCCTGGGAATCACAGAAGTCTAGGTACATCATGGAAGACATTGGGGACAGGATGCATATCCAGCAAGAACATTCCCAGATGGACCTTCTTGCAGCCTCCTATTCATCAAACCATAGTTTCTCTGCCTAGTTTCTCGTGCACAATGCTCTCTGGTTTCTCTTCAGATCCTATAAATCTTTTGCCTCTTACAAACAATGCCCATGGAGAGAAACCCACGAGTTTCATCACTTATTGGTACATAACTCCCAGTACAGCTCAGGCTAAGTGAAGTGATTCTTTCTATTCTTTTTTTCCAGGCACTGTACTTCATATTTTCCTTGGAGGTTGGTTAATATCCAGGCATCCTTTAGACAATTATGAAGCTTTTGTATAGGAAATGAACACCTAATCCCTAGATCCCATGAGACTATGCACCCTTACAGAAGGAATATGGTTTTTAAGAGAATTCTTTGCCCTTTGCTTTAAGAAAATCCTTTGCCCTAAGTCTCATAAAACAAAGCAGCTTAGGGATCCTTGCAATAGCAGGGCTGAACTAAACACGCTTAACAAAGTTTCCCTTTGTCAACAGCATTTTGGTGAGGTTCCCTCCTGCAGGATGAGTGTCAGGCTTCAGGCTAATCTCTGCAGTTCTTTAACTAGAGATTTGCACATTATTAAGCGGCAGTTTTCTCAGTGGGTGGAAACCTAGCACGCAGTGGAACATTTCTCCTGATGGAAAGCTCAAATGCTCCATTCTTCACTTAAAATACCAGTGATGTGCATCTCATCTAAAGGACAAAAATGGCAAATGAAATCAGAATAAAATGCCTATTGAAATACTCTTATTCACCCATAGGTTGTGGGCAGGCAGAGATTTCTGAAGTTAGCCCCAACTTCTTCGTTAACTGTTACTTCATCTCTACAGGTAACTACTGCTCTTGAAACAATCACCAATGTGTATGGTCAGCAATCACAGCCATGGGACAAGCAGGAGGTAGCATGACCCTGTGATAAATTACTGAAGGAGCTAGTAAACCTCAGAGTCTGTCTGCCTTTGGTATCAATAAAGACTCTTTTACCGTCAGTTCAGCTTAATCCTGATTCTCTTCTACCAGGAGTGTTTAAAAGATTGTTGCATCAGGGATCTTTTAGGCTTTGACTAATACTATTCTTCTATAGACAGTGAGAAAAATACAGTTGCTTTTTGGAATAGGGCACCAGACCCTTAAAGATAAGCTAGCTCAGACCCTTATATCCCTACTTATAACAAACCAGCTCCATGAACGACAGGCTTGGGAGCAGGCCATGGCAGTGGGAAAAGTGAGATGCATGTAGGGAGTGGTATGTTAAGCTCTATGAGGGTTTGCAAGGTGGGAAATCAGAAGGAAATTCTCCATAGTTCATCAAAGAATCATTCTGGTGAATAACCTAGCCAGCCTTTGGCAAACCAGGGTGACTTCTCTGAAACAATCTCTCCCATTGTAATCTATTTTTAAGACTGCTTCCACATCCTACTTTCACCTCCTTCCCTTAACAAACATAGGGCCAAAGTCCCCCGAGGTCTTTACAATGGCTTTGCTGGGTCCCTGTGCAGGCAAACTCCCGTTGGCACTGAGATTTGATCCTCGAGCTTCATCTTGAATTCATTTGCGTGTGGCATTTGCATGCTGATTTCTTTGACGCCTTAATGGTTCAATTTCAAAGCACATCTTTTCCCTTTTATCTTTAGCTGAATGAGATGTCTCAATAAGCGCCAGATAAAGGCGGAAGTCTTTTGTCTGAAATCACACAGGCATGGCCAGCTGTGATGAAAACTGGCTGAGGTTTCACAGGCTGCTTGTCTGCCTTCAAACTGGAGCTCCAGCTCCTTTCAGTCTGCAGGAACAGAGCAGGGGGAAAAGGCCTTTCTTGCACACATGGATGCCAAAACAGCTGAGTGTCCTCCAGTGTTTATTTTTCCTTCCAGAAGTTATTTTTGATAAAGGGGTTGGGGGGACAAAAAGGGAAGAGATCAAGAGGAAAGGCAGAAAGAAACGCAGACACAGTAACAGCTAAACCTATGATTTGCATCGTATGGGTTATTAGATGGTAGACCACCTTTAGCCTGAGAATAGACATTGTCTTTTGCAGTTGAGCCTCTGAGTCAGACATTAATCAGCTGTTTAACAGTGGGATACCTTTGTGTTATTGCTCCGATTTTCAGAAGACTTGCTTTTGTGCTTTTGGGTTAGTTGACCTGTTGAACACAAACAGTCTGGCACAGGGAAGTGAAGGCTGTTTTTACACCCAGTTAATAGTGAGCAAGATTTTGTCTGTGTTAAAAACTGTCAGTCTTAAACACTTGTCAGTAGGCTACAAGATGCCATACTCAAGGAAGGATTGTACCAAATCAAGGATAGCAGTAAGGAGTGCAGTTTGAATAATACATTTAAGAGCTTTAAAGGATCAACCAAATATGAAACCTCCTGCACAGTATTCAACACTGCTTACACACCAATCAGATTTGCATCAGAAACGCCAAACAAATCTAGACGGTGAGTTTGTTCCCCAGATGATCTGCCCTGAAGCTAAAGCACGCCTATGCATTTTTCATGGGGTTATTGGAAACATATTGAGTTTAAGCTCAAAAGGTCTTGACACATGGAGAACAGTTTAAAATCGGCAAGGCCGTGATGCTTGCTAGGATTACCCATGGTGGAGCCCCACTAGCAGTTGCTGATTTTGGTCTCGTTACAGCCTGTAATGTGGTTTGTGCACACTGTAGCTTGACACAAGCTGCCCTCCATAAACCAAGGAGCCAGAGCTACCAGCGCATCCTTGACCGCATTTTGCGCAAAGACTTGGAGGTCAACCTGAACTCCAACAATCCTGCCAAACCAGTGCCGTTTTATTAGGCTTTCAGGAGAATGACAAGGAAACGCCGCTTCCCTTTAGGAGCTCCAAGGGGTTAAATTCCCTTGGAGAAAGGAAAGTCAGATGGGCTAGTCTCAAATAAGCTGCCCATCTGGGAAATGTCAAGTTTTCTCACAATGTTTTTAAGGGTTTGTAATGTGGCTGATCGCTTGCATGCATGAAAACAGCATGGGAATGCAATATTTCCTACTCTATGTGTGGTGGAGCCCTCCAGTCCAGCTGTATTTTGCTTGTCATGTTCTTGAATTCTGACACCATTTAGAACATGCCAGTTACTACCGTAGAAAATGCATTTTCATTCTGTTCCCTGGATGAAAAGCACATTAAGGCAGAAGAGAAAACCCAGCAGATTCTAGAGCTATCGGTGAGGTCTCTTTGATTTATTTATCTATTTATTAATAACCTCTAAGTTCATCAGGGGCTCGAGGGTGGGTGNNNACTCAGCTTGACACCGTCTTAAAAACAAGCATGTGAAAGTCTGGGCTTGATGCCACAGAGGAAGAGGGAGAATGATGACAACATTACTGTCACTATATTACCACACGCTGTAAATTAAAGTTAGTGGTAAGCAGTTTAAGCACTATTCCTGTCTGATTCATTAAAAAAATACAGTAGCTATATGGGCACAAAAGTCTGGTTCTTCTTGTGCCTGATATACGATTGGAAAGTTGCATTATGTCCTGCCTTGAGGAGAGGCGGGTATTTTCAGCGTCCCAAGTGGAACAGCAGACGCGTAGCCATTGACTTCTGTGGATAGTCAATGGGCTGGCAGGTTGGCTATGTCTAAGGAGAATTGTTGTTGAAATATGTGAGCCAGATCCTCCGTAGGTGTAAACTGGCAAATCCCTATTAAAGTTAATGATTTACTGATTTAGTCCAGCTGAGGTCTGGCACTCTCTGTGCAAGTGTCAAGAAGAGGAACTATTTATTCCTAAGTGAACCATTAACTTTGGGTCCTTTATGTTCATCCCTGCAGTTAAAATCCCTACTGCATTTCTTCAAAAGAAAAAGGGGTGATATATACACGAATCATATGTCCACATACCACGCACCGTGACCAGCAGAAGCTGTAATTAGTGCTTCTCAATAGAGCTATATAACTGGCTTTTCCTTTCACTGCCAAGTCAAGTCGAGACCTTTTGGATCAGACCATTACAAAAATACTTCAATGCCAATCGATACGTCAGAACGTGTTTCTTGGGGGTAAAACAATGCTCAGCATTTCATTCTGGTTCAGGCTTGCTTAGTTATATTTTAAACAGAATTATAGGCAACTTTGAAAAGCACATTTCATGTCAGGGAGAAAAGTAAAACTGCTTAACTGCATAAGACCAAAACTAAGTTTTCTGGGTGCTTCCTATATACACATACACACACATATATATAAATACAATGAATAGTTCATCAAAATCAAGGTAAGCACATAATCTAGAGGTCTCTCTCCCACATTTTTCACCAAAACATGTTTTGTCAGAACATTTTCACCCACGCAGCTCAACTACTTTCTGCAGAAAGGTCTAGAAGAAAACCTTTACTTTCCAGGCTAACATTATCTACACCGGGTGGTGTTTGTGTTGCCTTGTCTGTCTACTTATCCATTCATCTAGCCAGGACAGTATTAACAGACAAGACTAAAGGAGATAGAGGTCTACACATGATCACAACTGGTACAGTAGGTCCTTTTGTAGTGAAGGTTGAGTTATCCATCCGCACAGGTAGCAGAGATGGATGCATTGCTCTCTGCTTCGTTTGCAGACAACCATGATAGTCTCAGAGCCCCCAGGGTTTGATACCAGCATGCCTTTTCTTCTGTTTTCCTAAATCTAAACCTCCTATATGCCTGTGTGACTACAACACATAGGACTAATGGAGCTGTTGAAAGGAAAAAGAGTAATGAAGCTGAGAGCTGTTGGCTCAGCCTTATTTCTGTTCATGTAATTTATGCACTGATGGTTGCTACTTCGTTTTTACCATGTGTGAAGCTAAGAAGATAAAGTGGAAAGCAAACTACAGAATGCATTGTTATTCTACTTGTTTAATAAGAAATACACTCTATTTGGTGGCAACTTCTACCTGCTCAATATTCCCTTCTCTGCTCAGAGTGGAAGAGAAGTCTCATTCAGGTTAGAAAGTAACCGGCTTTTCCCTCCAAGGCAGCAGCAGCAGACCACAATGTGCAGAACTCCATACCTTATGGCCTGCTTCTGCTGTCAGATGGGGCTGATCCTGGGGCCACAACAAGCAGCAGTGGGAGAGAGGAGCGCTGCAGAGAGCAGCTCCCAGTGTCTGATGCGTGCTAGCATGCAGTGATTGCTGGAGAAAGCAACTTCTTTGAACAAAACTGGAAAAACCCCAAAGAAACAACCCTCCCTTCTTTAACGCAACCAACATACACTGACTCTTGTTCCCTGTTGCAATGATAAAGCAGCAGGTTTTTACCAGACAAGCTATATGAGAACATCATTTGTCTCACCGCTTCGTTTGTGGTTGAGATGGGCAATTAAAAAGTCATACACACGTTAAGTCCCAGACTCACACCTAATAACTGCGCTGTACCTCATCATGGCTTCAGACGAAACAAATACACGTAAAAGCAGTAAGACAGACCTATTAGTAATCCCACCAAAGGTTTGCACAATCAGATACTTCCAAGAAATTGGACTGTGTCTCCTGAAGTGTCTTAGAGTTATCATTGACATGTCAGATGAGATTTTCCAAATACAGTCTGGCAGGAATACCATTTTTGGTGACTTACAGTTCTTGATGAATCAGCTTTTAAGGATCATGCAAGAACAATGGGATTGCAGCTGCTCTCAGTGTGCCAAAGACTGCTTTACTGAAGGAAGACTTTGTGGCTGATTGCAGTGACATAAAAGAAGTCTTTGCTCTTACTACCTTTAGCTCTAATGACATCAGAATGCTTTGTGGCTTGAGCCAATATTATTACTTGGATCTTTCATCCAAAAAAAAAAATCATTTTAGGTCAGCCAAAACTGTTTGCAAATTTGAGTCAGTCAAAACTGTAAAAAACCCTAAAAAGCCAACATTTTTATCTTGATGCTTAAAAATGAAACGACCAAAGGGATGCAAACAACTTGAACCTTAAAATGTTATTAAATCCAGAAAATACCTTCCCCTGATGTGGATATTGGAACACCTCCTGTTTCAGTGTGCTGGCTTGGTTTATTTACTGCTTTGGTGCTCCCAAGTAGAGCAGACAGGGTTGGAAAGCAAACTCAGTACAAGCTGTAAAATCTCCCCTCACTTAAGGTTCATTTTAACACTTCAAAACTCCAGATAAGCTTTCAGCTACCTGAAAACAACACAGAAATGGGAATGATGAAAAATATCATATTTAGGGTCTGGAAGATGGCTGACTCTTTGTTATGCTGGGGATTAGTGTTGTCCAGAGGAAACAAAGCCACTGTCACTGGATGCAAATTCTTCCTCCTTTCTCTTTTTGTGTGTCTATCAGTATCACTGTGAAGACAACCATTCATGGCCATGCACACTGCAGACAGGAACCATGCACAACCAGTGGCACAATGGAGCAGCGATTTGAAGCAGAACATTCTGGTGAAGCTAGAACTAGAAAATGATTGTTCAAAACCTGTGCTAGTTCCAGCTCTTAAAGCTGATTCCACTCTTCAGATTCAGAACTCAGAACCCTGTTATGAACACTTGGCCAGGATTCATAAATCAGCTATTTTTCAGAGATTTGATGCCATCTGACAAACTCCTATGGAATGTTTCATGTGAGATTGCTCTTATCTGGCTGCCCAGCGTGGGATGGCTGTTTGGAATCGTCTGATAGAGTTATTAAAAGCCTTCAAAGGTCACTCACACTGCAAACTAAGGTCAGACATAATAATGTCTGTGTTTAGATGGATGAACTGCTGTGGGCTCCCCCACCTGCTGAAGGGTCTAATGAGCCAGCTGAGAGTTCCTGTCATAGCAAACATAGCCCTTCTCAATTATAACCTGTAGAGCAGCTTGCAAATGCGTGAGCATGTTGAGCTTTAAGAATAGACATTTGATGGTGATGAAAGAAATAAAAACAGGCCCAGAGAGAACACTGACACGCAGCTCAAAAAAAGCAGTTTGCCTATACTATGGCGAAAGATATAACGTGTTTCACTCTGAACTCTGGGCACGGACCTTATTTATGTCTCTTTTAAACCAGATTGCTAGTGAGTGATATGGTTTGAATCCTGCAGTAATAGGCACAGAGAGCAAAACAGCTTCAGGTGCAGACAGGCCACCGTAAAGCCTTCCACATCGCTCTGCCTCCTCCAAGACGTCGTGTTAGTGTGCAGACAGCCCATCCATTACGTCCTGTAAGAGGAACTGAGGGGGATGCAGGGCTCAGGGAAGGATACTGCTCTGTTTCCTAGGGAAAGGAGCCTAAATTCCATACAAAATATGGAATACAGACACTGTTGATCCATCTGTTTCAGAGCAAGCTGTTTATCTATCTGATGGGGTGCATTTAGGGAAGGAAGCCAGCACAGTGTTGATCAAATGATACCAATACCTCTACAGAAAATCCGAAAAACAGCTTTTTAGAAGATCCTATAGGGATAGGACAAGGGGACATAGCTTTAACCTACAGGGGGGAGATTTAGATGAGATCTTAGACAAAAATTGCTCCCCATGAGGGTGGTTAGACACTGGCACAGGGTGCCCAGAGAAGCTGTGGCTGCCCCATTCCTGGCAGTGGTCAAGGCCAGGTTGGACACAGGAGCTTGGAGCAAGCTGCTCCAGTGGAAGGTGTCCCTGCCTGTGGAACTGGATGAGCTTTAAGATCCCTTCCAACACAAACCATCTCATGACTCTATGACGATGGAAAGGCCTCACTTCCACTGATGCCAACAGCTTTCCCTGGGCCATGGGGGTTCCTGTGTAAACGCTTAGTGCACCCCCCGTGCCCACCGACGGAAGGTGGTCTTTAGGACCCTGCGGAGTCCCAGCATTGGCGGGCTTTCGGGTTTTGCGCGCCAAACTCGCACGGGCCACGCCCCCTCCGCTGTGCTATTTAGGCTTCTTCCCGCCCACCTCCCCTCATTCCCGCTTTTCCCCTGAGGGGATCTGGCGCGTTACGCCACGCTCCGCGCGCAATCTCTTTCTTTCTCTCTTTCCTATCTCTTTCCCTTTCTTTCTTTCTCTCGAACCGATAAAAAGCATTCTAAATGAACCGAAAATACGCATCTGCATAAGCACGAGCTCCACGCTTAAGGTGGCTCAGCCGCAGAGACCCAACAAGCTCTCGCAGCCGCGGCCCGTCGCTGCCATCTCGAGGGTCGAGCTGGAACCGCTGGCCCCGCAGCCGCGGACCGGACGGGCAGGGCAGGCTGCAAGCTCCCGCTGTCCGGGGACAGGCAGGGCAGGGCCCGAGCAGAGGGACGAAGAACCCCGCTTGACACTGGGGTAGCCTGTCCCGGAAGGAGCGGGCATGAGCCGTGCTGGAGCAGCCCGCGGCCATTGCGAAGCAAGCTGTGGCCGCGATTAAGTGCTTCATTGCTGTATCTGAATAGAGAATACACGCTGTATTCTGTAACGATAGATTAAAATCGCTCAGTTGGAAGGGACCTACCAGACGATCTAGTCCCGACTGCAGTACCTTTTAGTAGCAAGACTTAATAAAAGCAGAAAGAGCGACAGAAAAGATATTCTCGTGTACAAAGCTGTGCTGGGGTAGCCCGGAGCTGCAGACTCCCTCCGGGCAAGCGGTGCCGATGCCACAGAGGCGCCTGCGTAAAAGCCGGGGTTACCCTGACTCCCGACAGCAAGGGAAGGAGGTTGACCGTGGCAGAATGAAACCCCAGCCCAATGATTTCATCATACTAAGACGTTACTGTGGTATCTGTGACTTAACCAGCGCTGTCCTGAACTCACGAGTGGGGAACTGGGGCATGATTCAGGACTGGAAGACAGGGAAATAATTTCAAGTTCCTCAGCTATGGGAGAGTGACTAAAAAGAGGACATTTTGTGGTGGTTCTGATCACAAATGTGCTGCCGCCCTTCAACCACTATGAACAAACAAGCCTTTTCTGTGATGTGCTGAGGGAACTCCAGTTATCCTTCCCTATCACAGTCACATTCACTGCTCCATTCTGATGATGCTTGGGACTGGTTTCTGTGGGTGGTGTGGGAGGGCAAGGGGACTCCTGAAGATCAGGATAAAAATCAGTTTTCATCCTACTAACCAGCTGAATGCACAGAAATGGACAGTGTATCAGCTATTCTTGAGTCACAGTGCAGTCAGACTCAGTCACAACAAATTCTAAGGGCAAAGGATGATATTTTATCTTACTGAGGAGGCAGCTTTCAGCTTAACGCTTCTGAGTGGTTTATGAGAAGCATTTGAGCTTCAAAACAAGTTAATCACTGAAGCTTAATGTTATTTTATGAATTTATATATTCTGTATTTTCCTTATTACCCTGGAGCAGTAATAAACTAAACCTACCTTGCTTGTGAAGGTGGACAGCCTGTATGGTCAGATTTAGCACAATAGCTGGGATTTAGGCAAAGATCTGTACAGCTTTGGTGCCTTGACTTTGCTATTGTAAACTGTCAGCTTAGCTTCATTTCAAAACAGTGGGGCTTCAAATCAATCATGAGTTTTCTTTTGGTTGATACTTGTTTGCTCTACTTCTCAGCTTTTAATACTTGACGGCACTGACTCAGAAGTCTGTGCCAAGAACTGCATCACATTGATACGAACAAAACTCTAGCAAAGTCAAGCTGGCCCTTAAAATCCATTAGTGCCCTAGGAAATTCGGGAGTTGGAACCGTCGCAATAGAAAGGTACAGATTTGGTTTACATATGTTGACATGAGGATCTCAGTTGCACCCGTTATGAGAGTAACCGCACTTGGTGATGAGTGAGTGGGTTCTCCAAGGGGGAATGGAAAAATCAGAAATGGACCCTGTGTGGGAGCAATACGCTAAGGTGCTGACAGCTTAATGAATAACTTGACTGTTATGACAGTAGGACACCTTGCAGTTCCAAGAGCAAATATTTGAAATCATATGCAATGCAGGAAATGTATAGATGTATGTAGAGAATACACGGCTTACCCGTATCACTAACAGATGGTCTATGTTTTCACTTCAGAGGTTTTCTTCTGAGAAATCATGAGTTACTGGGGGTGAGAGTGAATCCATGGCTTGCAACTGATGACATAAAATGGAGCAGTGTATTAAAGTCCCCTTTTTATGGTGGCCATATGGCTCAGAGGGTTTGGTAACAGTTAATTAAGATATTTGCCTGAAGCCCCCC